>CAJNDV010035440.1:200410-242948 GCA_905221635.1 Symbiodinium sp. CCMP2456
TTGAGTGAGTGAGTGAGTGAGTGAGTGAGTGTCGACCTGGGGTGCTCTCCGGCCTACGGAAACGGTCCCTCTCTCCTTCTTTGCCCCTCCGCATGCGTCATCGGGGCTCCGGTGCAGAGTTCAACGCTCCGGGCGCCGCAATCCGAGCCTGGGATTTGGGGAGGGATGTGCCACCCGAACCTCCATGGGCCCACCCTGAGGCTGACGGCATCCCCCCTCGACCAAAAGCGGTACGGACATTCAGACCGCTAGTTTTGAGAAACAGGGCGGCCACCTCAAGAAACTAGCACAACAATTTGGAAAAGAAGCCCAGACAAGTCAACATGGTCTGCACAGAGGCTTCCAGGCTCTGCGGCAGTAACGCCCACGTAGAATTCAGAGTTTCGGGGACAGCTTTGAGGTTCTGGGGTTTGGAAGCTGCACGTAGCGGCTTCTCAGGTGCTCGAACCAGGAGGCTTAGGAATGAGGGGCATCGGTCAACCATAGTATTCTGTTGGGGTTGGGGAATGCTTGTAATTGGGAATTGCCAATCAACATCGGTTTGGGATTTGTCAGCACCTAAGCCTTAGAAGGAGATGTTGTTTGGCAAACCCCATGTCCTAAAAGACAATTATGGTTGACCAACCAATCCTGGTCTTGCATGGTTTGGGGCTTGCCATCCTGCATCGGTTAGAGAGTCATCAACCATTATCTTCCGGGTTGGGGTTTGCCAACCGACATGTCCCTTGAAGGTCTGGAGTTTGCACTCCAACCATCGTCCTTTAGAGCTGGGATGGGTTGAGTATAGTATGTTTGTTATGTTTGGGTTCTTCAGGCAACATCTCCTTTGATGGTGAGAATCTGGGTGATTGACATGAAGATGGAACATGTGTGGTACAAAGGACAAAGATTTAAGATTTAGGGCTTTGTTGGTTTGGGATTTGGGACCGTTTGGGTCTAGGTTATTGGGGTGTTGCAAGTTTGGGCTTTACGGGCTTAGGGTTTCGGACTTGGTGGAATGGACAAGAACAGATTCAAAGCTCAGGATTCCCGGTCCAGGGTTTGAAAGTTGCAGGTCAGGTAGCTCTTCGGGATTCGAAACAGGCGCCGGTCTCAGGTTGGTGGTCGGCTTAGGGGAACGAATCGGATCCAGCACAGGCGTGAAGGTGCTGACACACAGCCGCGGATTGGCTCAAGAAAGCAGTTAATGTCTTCCATTTTGTCGAGGGTTTGGGTATTGCCAGCCAACATCTCCTTTTCAACATCCGGTCCAACATCACCTTCTAGAGGCTCTAGGGTTTGGGATTCGCCAACGAAGCCTGCGGCCAACCCTTCAGCATTTGGAGGTTTGCCAACCGATATATCCAGTTGGGCTTGACAGCCAATGTCTCGTTTTCAGACTTGGGATTTGGCAGCCAGTACGTTTGTCGTTAGGGTTTGGGGCTATACCAACGAACATCTCCGATTCAGGTTTCGGCTTTGAAACCAATTTCGGTTTGGAACGTGATGACCAACATCTGCGTTGATCCAACAAACGTGATCTCTCCCAGCCAACAGCGCCGCTTAAAGTTTGGAGGTTGCTAGCCAACATCTTCTTTCCGGGTGTGGGGCTTGCCAATCGAAATTTGCGAACCAGTATGTTCGTTGTTTAATATCTGGTTCGCCGCTTTCGACCAGCGTCTGTCAATAGTCATGCGGTCTTTATTTAGGGTTGAATTTTGTCAACCAACGTAGTGGGAAGAAGTTGAGCAATTGACTGGGAATATTGCCCGCCACCACAGGTATTTGGAGGTAAATAAATGGGTTTGGGTTTTGCAGGTTTGGCCGTTGGGGCTTCGCAGGTTTAGGAGGATTCAGGGTGTACAGCTCATCGGTTCAGGGTTTAGGGCGTCACAGGTCTAGGCCTTAAGGTCCAGGCCTTCATAGGTTTAGGGTTCAGGGCTTCATGGGTTTGGAGCTTGGGGCTTCGCAGGTTTAGGGTTTTGGGTGTTGCAGGCTTAGGGCCTAGGGCTGTTAGGATAGTATGACGTAATGTATGCTGTATGTTGTTAAAATCATAGCAACAAGCAGCACCACGGGTAGTACAACCATGCGCTTCGAGTCCCCGAACTGTTGCTGCATATTTCTTGAAGTGTCGTGAGTGTGTGGTTGAAGTGTTTCTCCTCGTTGCGCGAATCTCGGCGTTCGTTTCCTGCGAGAAATTCTTGCCTCTTTGAAAAGCGATGTCCGAACGTCGTCCAGCACTTCTCGAGTTTGGCACTTTCTTAGCACCCCATTCAGGGCTCTAGGCCTCAAGGATTCATAGGGTTGGCTTTTCTCCCAAGCATGAACCATAGGCGCTGCATGCCAAAGGTGGCTCAGCTATTCACATCACATACAATATCTCGATGTACTGGTTGCTTTGTTGAAAGAGGGTGTCCCTGTCAACATCAGGACCTGGGATGCTGGATGCCGATGAAGATCTATGAAAAGTGTGGAGCAGCTACATTCGCGGGGCAAAGGCTGAATCCGAGCAGGAACTCCAGCAACACTGGCCGCAAAGCGCTCTCGATGTGCTGCGCAGTCTACATCCACCTCAAGACCGCGAAACATCCTCTTGGCGAGTGCAGGCCAGTAAGGGTAAAGGAACTCTTCCGAGCCTGGTGTGGGCTGACAAAGCACCTGCAGAGCTTGCAGCGGTCCCTGCATCGAATCTGCGGGGCGCGAAAACAGGCCACGAAAAAAGCAAAAGCCCTGCTGCTGATTCTGCCGTAGTTCACGGAAAAGCCTCAAGCAAATGCTGGACTGTCACCCCCGCCGCGTGCAAGTCTCGTGCCAAGGGCAAAGCTATTCTCCGAGCGGATGCTGCCAAATGGGTCTGCAGCTGAGTCAGCTGAGCGAGGTTTCTTCTTGTCACACAAAGAGAGACAGGGAGGGAGAGAGCGAGAGGAAGGGACAGCTATGCTTCGGGTGGAAAACCTCAAAGCAGAGGTTGCGCCTTCTGCCTCCAGAATGACAAGCCCGTTACCCCTAACCTTGAACGCGTCGGAAGGAAGGTATGAAGTGGTTTTGTTCGAGAGCTGGAATTCCTACTGTAGGGACAGCATCGTGTCACCGGGGGCCTCGCTTGCTCCAGAGAGCGGGACCCAATGCAAGCAAACAAGACAGAGTGGTAGATTTCGTCCTTGGACCGGCAGAAAGAAAACTTTGCAGATTGGCTGTGTGCTCAGGCAGGCTCGGGGGACGCCTCGCGGAGATCGTGGCTGTAAGGAAAATGCTTGTCTTTACTGTTTTGTTGTGTGTCGCGTTGAGGGCTGATGCTACATGGATCGTGCTTGTAAGCGGGGCGGGCTCCCCTCCTCAAGCTTGACCAACGACGGAGAAAAAAAGCGATAAAGAGAGGTCTACGACAAGAAGAAGAAGAAGCTCAGAGGTAGAAAATGAGTATTCGTTGTGCACGCAAGTCTGCACGCATCAGGCCCACAGTGGCTCACTGCGAGGCCACCAGCCCTACCGGGTTATAGCACCGCTGCCGCCCTTGATCCCATGCCTTCAGGAGCTGGCCAAAGCCCAGTCGGTCGCAGGCCTCCCGGAGATGCACATCGAGTCGAGAAGAGCGGCAGTGCGCCAGGCTATGACCTGTTGCAAGCAAATTGCCAGCACTACGTCCAAGACTTCTGGAAGTTTGCGGTCTGACCCCCGGACATTGTTAGGCTCGACACAAGGCTGTCGACTATTCTAAGGGATGAGTCGAGTGCATCATCTGCCGTGTCGCCGAGGTCGGTCATGGTCTGGGCATGCCCAACCAGGCGCCACACCTGCCACGTCCCAAAAAGCTGGAAACTCCGAGACCCAACGGCGTGCTCTTTAGGACTTCCTGAATCTGTTCCAGGCCATGGCTCGCAAATGTTTGCTGTCAACGCTTCGCAACGTCCTTGCTGTGGCTGCAGATTTTTGGAACTCCTGCACACGGTGCGAAGATGCACGGCCCCCAAGCGTCCACATCGTCTCCCAAGAAGAGACATAGGAGGCAGTCATCCTGCTTCGCCGTTCCTAACATGAGAACAGATTCTGCCCTGCGACAACGAGCCTGTGTCCTCACGAACCACCGAGTCATGACCCTGGCATCTTGGGCAACGCGGGCTTCTCTCTCCGCTCAGCCTAAGTCTCGGGAGCGAGCGAGCATCCCGAAGCAGTGCAGGCTCGGTGATCTGCTTTGCCTCAGGCCGGAATTCCGAGGATAGTGCTCGACGGTGCACTGCTTGTGCGAGCCCCACGAAGCTTGGAAATGCAAACCGGACACGAGAGAGATGTCAGCTATGCCGAGAAACTGCCCGTGGTGCCATCGACTACGCCGAGCCAACTCGACCAGGAGGTGGTCGAGGCCAGGCGAGGTCAGGTCGGTCAGCATGGCCAGCGGCCACTCGGCTGGTTTGGGAGATGCTGAAGATGATTGCAGGATGCTTCCCCGGCAGAACGCACAACCACAGGCATGGAGTGAGGCTTTGCAAGACAATGTGTGTTCGTGCCCGTGCCAGGCAATGCTGAGAGTGCTGTGAGTCCGCGTGAGGGCACCTGGGTATGACGCGGCTCGCGGCTCCTTGGCCGCTGCTGCAGACTGACCTCGGTTGCCGGGTTGCCAAAGTCGCAGCGTTGCACCGTGGTTGCCAGAGCCAACGTGCTTTGAATAGCTTCGTCGTGGCTTTGAAAAAGCATGGACATTGACATGGCGATTGCCATGAAGCAGCTGTGTTTTTCAGAATCCCTTGCTCCCTGCAGGGGCTCCTGTGGTTGTGACCATCGCGGCCACGAATCGTTATCACTGCCTGGATGAGGCCTTGGTCAGGCGCCGCGGCTGGTGCGGGAACTCTAGGCCGTGTTATGCCGTGTTAGTAGGGCCAGCCTGGCGCAGCTTCGAAGGCCAGGCCGATTGGACCGCATTGTGATGGTGAACTTGCCCAACTACTCGGAGAGAGTGGTACTGATCTTACTTAGGACTTCGAGATGCGATCAGCTGTGATGGCATCCGTCGGCTGAGGCGACTTTGCAGATCCACGCGGCCAAGCTCAAAACAGAGGCAGTGGCCGATCTTCCTTTCAATACATTTCATTAGCTTCACTATTTGCATGCAACTACCTGACAGAACCTTGACGTGCAACTACTCGCACGACGGACAGAGGCGTGGAAGCTCTAGAGACAGTAGAGTATAGAGTACAGTTGCTCGGAAAGCCCAGTCGAGGGCATGAGCGGCGCCGACTTGGCCAACCTCCTGAACGAGGCGCTAGCCGGCGATCCGGGGAAAGCAGAGACTGGGTGACTCTACTAAACTATCTCTACCATACGACCTGTACGGCTGGCAGACTTCCGGCACAAGAGGGCCCGCCAGACAACTTCGCACTAGAGACCAAGACTAAGCTCCTAAGCTCACATGATCCCGGTGTTGCAGGCTGCATTACTTGCTGCGCGGCGGCGTGCCGACGCAGTCCGTGCGGTTCTTAATTGAGGGAGATTCAGAAAGGCCTCGCAAATCGCGAATATGTGTTGGAGCGCTCAGGCATGGAGCACATCTGGGCAGTGTTGGCAAACCCCAGGTCTGCGATTGCATGGTGGGGTCATGCCACGAAAGGGAGCCGCGGGCACGTCATTCGTGGCCAGGCCACAGCAAAATGCAGCAACGGCGGCAGCACCCGGCATCCCGACCCGAACCAGCCGTTGTTGCCTTCAAGCACAAGCTTGCAGGTCTAGTGAGTCTAGTTTTGAGGACTGAGGGCTTCTGCATCGCCTGCGACCGTAGGTTGGAACGATGACGCGGCTCAGCAGGGCACGGAGTCTCAGTCTGACTTGTACTCGTATCGGCTCGCATTCGAGTCCTTGGGGTTGGCCCCAGGTTTCGCTGCAACTCCTGAGTATGCCGAAGCCTCGACTGAAGCCGCAAAGTTCAGCAACTCTGCCTTCGTTTTGAAAGCGTAGAAGTATGTCTCTCCGGCAGGCGGCAAAGATGTTCGCCGCCTTTGCAACAGCTTTGGGAGCATCGAGAGGCGTGCAGTCATGGTGCGCAGTGCTTAAAATTGGAGCAGCAGTGGCGCAGATGTCCAGCACAGGCGGTGCAGAAAGCTCCCGGGATGCGGATAGTTTTGATTGAATTCACATGCCATATTTTCCAAACAGACGGCTAGCCCTCCCGGAGTTTCACATTTTGGGCAGCAGGAAGAAGCAGAATGGAGCAGTGGTGTGCAGAAAGTATGAGAAAGCCGAACAGTCAAGCCTCGAATCTTCTGTACACCTCCGCTCTTGCTCCTGCTTCGCCCTTTGTCTCACAGCGGATTTATTGGCCGTTCGAGCCAGTTGGAAGCTCGGTGTCTGAAACGAATATTGAGGGATTCGGGGATTACTGTCTAACGGCGCAGGTCAAGAGTAGAATTTTTTGAGTTTATTGTCGTCGTGCACACTGCACCGTGCTCCACGCTTGAAACTATGCGTGCAGATGACTGCCGACTCACACTGCACGAAACCTTGCATTGTCACAGAATACTGTCTACATGCTCGGCAGCCATTTACAGCTTATCCAAAGACAGGTGTCAGCTCAGAGCAATGCTTGCGATAAAGCGTTGTCAGGGGCTTTGGTTCGCGGGTACGGCAACTTCTGTAGATTGCCGTGATTACCATTGCAGATTGGAGCAGCCACATAACCGTCCCATAACCCCGAACAAGCTACTTGTAAGATCAGAGATCGATCAGCAGCTTTTGCGGCAGCTAATGCAGAGAAGAGCATGGAGACAACGCGAGCTGCGCGTGATGCTCGCGCCAAAGCATTGCTGGCTTCGCTGCGGCGATGTGACGAGGAGCTTCCCAGGCACATTGAAAGCTTGGCGCTCGGAGCCCATCGGAGCCCATGGCATAGGAGTCTGCGCTGCTACATCCGCCGCCACCCCAAGCAACGCCTTGCCCGCTCAATTGAGCTCGAGACGGGGTGTGCCGAGAGCCGCAGCGAACCACGTTCATAACATAACTACATATTTTGTTCATCCATCCGTCCATCTATCCGTCCATTAATCTATTCATGCATCCATTTGTTCATTCATCCATGCATCAGAAAGATCAAGCGATTCATTGATTCGTTCAACATCCGTGTGACCATTCATCCATCTAAGCATCACGCATTCATCCATTCATTCTAGGAGACTAGGGCCATTCCGCAGACCACACGCGAGTTTCGAGGCACGACAAGGGTACTGGCGGGATTCAGCCAGACGCATTCACCGAGAGGGTTGTGATTTCGAGGCCAGCATACGGCCGGTCTGTTGGAATTTGCAATGGATCGCGCTTCCCGAAGCATGCAGACACGCTGCATCCACTCTCTCTCTGTCGAGCGTTCGGTCCGCATGTACGATGTATCGCAGCCAGCACGCGCTTGTAATAATTTTAAAATAGCTCACAGCGATCGCAAAAAACACCCCGAGGGTTGTCATTTCGGGCCGCATGCACACACCTTGGAATTTACACTGGATCTCGCCAGGCCGAAACGATGAGCAGCAGTTCCCGCTAAGCCTGCTTTGCGAAGAAAGGATAGTGCAAAAGATGAGGATGGTATCAGAGTATTAATTAGACATCTGCATCAGCATCACATGCATGTCATCACTGTATCATCACATCATTCCATCCCAAACACCTCCACGGAAAGACCTTTCGCAACGAGTGGAGCGCGAACGCAGTGGCAGGCTGCTGGAGAGAAGAGAAGCGGCTCTCTTCGGACCAGGCTGGCAGAGCCGTCGCGCTTGAGAAGCTCAGCTCCAGCTGTAGACTCATAGAATGTGTCCCTATGCAGGTGATCCGATCTTGTGGGAGAAGGTCAAGCTCACCCCTGCCACTTCCACGCAAGGCAAGCCACCTCCTCCGGTTGACTGCATTGTTGTTCTTCCAATCTTTTCGATATGCACAGGAGACTTTACCGTGCTGATTGCAAGACCCTTGCACTTGGCCGGGCTCCTGGTGGAACAACTGGATTTGTTGTGCTTGCTTCAAACATTCCAAAATGCCTCCTGCATCAGTTGCTGCCGCAACTTACCACCGTCAAGGTTGTTGTGATGTTCGTCCCGTTATGGCTCTGAAACGTGTTATTCCGTCATCATCATCATCATTCATCACCAGAAATCATCGTCATCCTTGATGCGGTTTTGGGAGTTTGCCTGCGGGCTGCTTGTGAAAAAGGCCTTTGCGTAGACGAATCAGCGCTGGCTGTACTGCCAGCATACTTCAAGTCGTCAACAGTGAGGATCCGTGCTGACTTCAAAAAGATGCAGGGAAGTCCTCCGGAAAATAATGGAGGCTTTTCGTGATCTGTGCTGAAGGCCGAATGAGTGCGAGCTCGCCATGGCTCGCAGCTGTTACTGCTACTCATCGGATCATGACAAGTGGTGGCAGCTGGGCTCAGCAGCGGCTGCATGGAGTCAGTTTTTGCTTTGAGAGTCCCCAGCGGGCATAAAACGAATGGATCCATCTGAAAGCAGTAGGGCAAGTAGAAGAGAGCGAGAGCGAAAGGGTGGGCAGTGGCTTACCGGCCGGGGTGGTCGGCAGTGGTCCAGAAGTGAGGTTCCGAGGCAATCAATGCTGATTGCACCAGGAGTGGACGGTGCTTTGCAGAAAACACAGAGTGTGCTAGTGATTTGATTGGCCGTGTGCGTTGGTTTGTGGTTTTCCTGCTGCGAGGCTGGGAAGTTACCTGCTGCTTTGCTGATGCATGCAACTGGCAAGTGCAAGGTGTCAGACCCAGTGACAGTGGCAGAAACAGCTACATCACTTCCCAATGTTGTAGGGTTTACTTCCAACAGCAATGTGTGCCGAGGAGTTCATGGCGAACCGTTTGGAGCAATGGGCGCGAAAAGGCTTGATTGCGGTAGCCTTTGATGCCCCTTGGCATGGCGAGCGTGCACTTCCAGAAGCGGGACTCACCAAATCAAGCGATCAAAGCAATAGTGGCAGCGGCGCTCTCTCCCTGACAAGCTTGGGCCCAGAACTGCTTCGGACGCTACAACACCACGAAACTGCACGGTTGGACGTGTATTTCAAAGCTTTGATTGCTGGCTGGCGAACGGGATCTGATAGATTTGTCCTGGACATTTCACGCGATGCATTGACCGTTGTCGATTACCTGTGTGCCAGACCCGATGTATTGCCGGAGCGCATCGGTGCAGCAGGGGTGTCGCTGGGTGGGATGGCATGCTGGCTCTTGGCCGCCGCAGACACCAGAATACGCAGCGCCATGCCGGCAATCGGTGTGCAGTCCTTCAACCATTCTTTGAGAAATGGCTTATGGGGTGCCAGGGTCGACTCGATTCGACCAGCCTTTGAAGCGGCTGCTGCGGACTTGAAGAAGGCTTCGGTGGATGATGACGTGGTTGCAGCTGTTTGGTCGCGGCTGGCTCCTGGCATTGCCGAGGTGCGACGGGAGCAAGAGCAAGAGCCGCAGAAAGCAGCTTGTCGCACGCTCTTAACCTGTCTCCTTTCCTCAAAATCGATGCTTGACATGCGCATGTCGTGTCAGTGCCTTGCAGCGTCGGCCATCGCCGTGCAAGGATATGATGGGTGTCGTCAAGGAACCCGCGCATCCTGAATGCTACCGTTGTTATCATGAGGATCCGGCGTTGATGAAGCCTCGTAGGCAATGGCTGGTGGGGCGGCTGGCCATGGGCCATGCTGCAAAAGCACGGAATTCCGGCAGCTCTCGGGACAATCAGCACATTGAACATCCCCCACAGCACCGGCCCGGAACCTCACGGAACTCGAGCTTGCCCCAATCTGTCCAGAAGACCCCACAGCTTTAAAAAAACGGCCAACCATCCTCACGAGTCGGTGGACACATCAGGAAGCTTGTCCAGAAGCGTTCTGCCCTGCGGCGTGTCTAAGGGGTCCGAGCGAACAGGAACAGCTGTTGTTTTCAGGAGTACGGTGCCGAGCGCCTCCGTGACTGAGTTCCTGTGAAAGTGTCTGCCAGGTCGATCCCAGTAACCGCCTTGCCTTTGACGCGTCCGCCTGGCATGTGCATGCGCCAGACCGAGCTCTCAGAACCTTGGAGAGAAAGCTGGCGTCGGTGTGGACACGAAGGAAGTCTTTCTCTGCAGTATTGTCGCAGCTAGAAACTCAGGCTCCAGGGCTTTTCCCAAAGTGGGCTTGCTAAAAGGGATTACTGATGCCGTAGCCACTGCGTGTCTCGTCTCGTCGGATCCTTCGGCCTTCTGCCGCCAGGCCGCTGACGCTTCCATGCATTGCGCCTCGCTTTCTACTGGTTCTCAACGGTGAGAAGGAGCCTTTTCTGGGTTTTCTGCAGTTGTAGCTTTCTCTCTCTCTCTCGCTCCCTCTCGGCACGGCTGATGAGGACCCGCGCTGCCCTTTGGAAGGGATGCAGAAATGCATCGAAGCAGCCAAGCAGGCACAACATCCGAGGCTTTTTCTCTGAGCCACATGCTTCTCCTTTCGCTAGGCATATGAGCAAGAGGGGCAGCCGGAACATCTGAAGATCTTTATTGAGAAGGACGCCCAAGAGTTGCGGCTGCATCAGCCTCTTGTGTCGCAGACCGCTGCGAAGGATGTTGAGCATAACATGAC
Source organism: Symbiodinium sp. CCMP2456 (assembly GCA_905221635.1). Classification (NCBI taxonomy): domain Eukaryota; class Dinophyceae; order Suessiales; family Symbiodiniaceae; genus Symbiodinium; species Symbiodinium sp. CCMP2456. The sequence continues at coordinate 210,971 of CAJNDV010035440.1, forward strand.
AGCGACGATGTGGCAGAAGATCGAAACTTTTCTGGAGGCAATCGAAAGCTGCATTTGCCATGGTTGTCCAATCTTCGTGCCGCCCTAGGTGTCATTGGGATTGCCTACCACGTCCAAGCTTTAGCGGCCCACTCAGCACATTTGCAACGAGTCTTGCCACAGTTTTTCTAGACGAGTTTTGCGAAACGCATGTTTGTGCCCTGAGTCCAGAGCTTTGCGGGATTCCGGTACACAGCGTCCGATGCCCAAAGTTGCGGCTGAGAAAGACCACTAGATGCGAAGACTCGTCGCAGCGTACGCTGTAGTCAGTCGAACGACCTTAGTTCCGGCAGGCAGAATTCAGAATCTGGTAAAGCATTTACAGCTTGAGCATGTCTTGCATTCCAGAATACACAGGGCTGGCTTTGTGGGGCCCATCGAATATGTAGATATGCAAGATTGTGCGCTTGCAAGCGGAGAGCGAGAAGCGAAGTCAGGTGTTGTGCGTTGAGATCCTGAAGCGACTCCAGCCGTACTGCTGGTGCTGCATTGCGCCAGCCCTATCTGTGCAAGACCAGGGGTGCGTTGCTGGTCCGTTCTGTCCTTCAGTCTGGCTTTGCAAGTCTTTCGCTACTTAGGCAGACAGCGCGACAGAAAACGAAAAATGTGAAGTGCGGTGCTACTGTGATGTGCGTGGCTGTGAACAGCTCCATCCTTCATGGTGGGCTGGCAGTTTATGGCTGAAACGCATAGGCATAAAGTCATAGAGCACACCGCTCAAGGAGAACGAGCAACCGAAGACTCTCTCAGACGCCCGCCATTGAAAGTGCCGAAGAATCTAAACTGACCACAGAGCAAGCAGACTTGTTCAGTTCAGGTGTTTGTGTCCCCCCCACCCCTATGCTTGTAGCTGCATCCCAGCAACAGTAATAGAAGAAGATGCATCTGCATGGTCACTGAGCATAGACCATGGTTAAAGATGCCTGGCCAGCGACCCAGACAAGTGGCCTTTGACGATCACCTAAGAGCATACGCCAGCTTGTCGCATGCAAACGCAGCAGCATCGCAGGTCGGCAGACCCTGGCGGCTCCTTGGCATGTCAAAGTGCACAGGTGCATGAAGAAGAGCACGATGAGTTGCGATGGGACACTGTCGCCACGCTTGGGGCAGAGCAACCATGTCTTGCGCGGTTTAGCACTTGCGAGGCTATGGACATTCCGGCGGGGACTTGCGCTTCTTCTCACGGAGTTACGATCCGCAGCAAGAGCCGCGTGGCTCGTACGGCGGACTAAAGCGTTGAAAGGGAGGGACGACTGTCATTCTCAGGCTGAGTCCGGAGGAAGAGCCTCAAGTTCAAGTGCACGAAGACGGCGGCAAGCCTACTTACACTGGCCGAAGTTGCCCCTTCAGGGCCTGAGCACCGAGGCTTTCCTCTGCGCATCAAGCTTGAGCAGAAGCAAGTGCCACCTTCTGTGCTTATGGGCAAGTGCAGGCCGGCAGAGAGTCGCGACATGTCGTGAGGTCGTCATGAAATGTGCTGAGGCGAAGCCCGCTTACCGGCGAAGTGATCCTGCCAGGGCCCCAGGGCCCCCGGTTCCGGACTCAGAGTAAACGGAGCCTCCCTAACAAGGCACGTGGACCCCTCCTATCCCGACTTCCAGGCTCGTGCAGAGCGGAGCGGAGCGAAAGGGCCTTCGCCTAGTCTGCGAGGTGGTGGATCTCGCTGGCCGTGCTTGGCTGCCCAAGAGCCGGAGCTTGCCTCAGCGACAGAAGAGTGCGCTATGCTGCACATGCAGAAGATGCCGCGGATCTCATGCGCCAGAATTGAGTTGCAGCAAGGACTTACCTGGAAGAGGACGAGTATCTTTTTCGACCTGTTCCTCTCATGCACCCGACCTGCAACTGACAGCGGCTTTTTGCAGACTTGGCGATTCGCGTGGGCAGGTACAGAACTTGGCTGTACCAGTCTTTCTTCCTTCGTCCGAGCGGACTTGGCAGCACCGCGGCCTTGTTAGAATCCTTTCTGATGCCACTGCTACAGTTGCCACCGCCGAGTTGACTTGTGATGACTTGATCTGGAGACATTCCAGGTATTCAGATGCCAATGCACCGCAGCAGAGTAGGTGATTTTCGACGAGCGGAACGTTGTGGCCAGTTAAGGTTAAGAATCCAGAAAGGATTGCAGCACTTGCTCCAACCAGATGTTGGTGATACGCCTAGCAGTAAGATGTAACAATGTAAGCTGTTCGACATACACCTAATTAGGCGTGGGTTCCATTTGAGTCGCCCTTTTTGCACCGTCATCTTTCGAAGCAGAGCGAGCCAGCCTTTCCTGTGACATGGTTATGTAAATAAAACGAGTTGTGCAGAGGCTGTGATGGGATTAACGAGCCAGAAAATCTATCATCCTTGCCAGAAGCAAACGATTTGGACTACGTCGTGAGACAGGCAGGTGTTCATTCTGCTTGATTGGCCCTTCAATGGTCAGAGAAGCTGAACATTCTCGAGCATTCGGCAAAGTGCTGAGTTTGACTCTCAGGCGTTGTCAGCCTTCTGCTTGGATATCATGTCTGAAGCCTCAGAAGGGGAATTCTGCTCCTTTCTCATGAGTCGGCTGCCGAACACCATTATCTGCTCAGAGCAACGGGTTACACACTAGCATCTGTCCAACGGGACATGCAGTGTGGAAGTCTGGTTTTAGGGTTCAGCCGCACGGAAAACGTTGGCTCCACCGCAGCGGCTCTCGATTGTCTTTGTAAGCGGCACGCCATGGAGCAGCCTTAGAGGACTGGTCTCCGCCAGGATTGCCTGGATTCCCGAGCACGCCCCCCCAGGCCCACGGTCTTGTTCGGACATCTCTTTGATGCCGAGCTTTCGTGGCACAATCCTCGCTCTTGCTTCCAAGCTCATACGGCACAAGAGCCCGTGTTTGAGCAGTGGTTTGGTCTTGCATCAAAGAGATGTCCGAACAGGACCGAGCTGATGTGTCCATGCTCTCCTAAACTCCTAAACATCCGGTCAGCATGCCATGGTGAAGCAAGCATGTGGCACAGGCACTCGCCAGCTTCAGTGGGTTTGTCCACCGTGTATGCTGTCGGAGTGCAAAGCTGCCGGAACCGACTTAGGCAAGGTTGAAGGAGTCAGTCGAGAAGCGGAGGGAGGCGAGTGGGATCACTCAGAAATGGAAGAAGCTGAAAGGCCTTCTTCTAGAGGTTCTGTGCCTACAGAGCCCTTTCAAAAGAGTGGGATGACACAAGGGAGTTTTGAGTGGCATGATCACCAAGATCAATGCACGCGCAAGCCTCCGCACCAGGTGACACGTGAAAACAAGCGTTTGAGCATGCATCAGGTCTGCCAGGACTTTCGTGGCATAGCTGCTGCCTAAGGATCTGGGATAACAGATGGTCGCCGGTCATGGCGTATGCTCTGGGCTTGTGTGTCCTTTGTATTTGTATGTGTGTGCGTGTGTGTTGAAGCACGGAGGGAGTCGCTCCGATTTGTTTGGAGTCTACATTGAGGCCTTTATCATGTTTCTTTCTTCGCTGACTCTGGACAGCACGATTGCACGGAGCCTAGCACGCCATGCCGGCTGGCGGCCTGGAACAGCTTGTCGGGAACTCCAGGGAACAGCACGATGCAATGCAGCTCAAGTGAAAGGACGTCGTGAGTCGGACTAGTAACTAGTATTCCGAACAGTATTCCGGACCGAGATCGCCCTCTCTTGCGGTCTTGGGCTGCTCACGTGCGCGTGTGCCGTGGCATGCAACCACGCGAAGGCTGCGCCCTCAGTTCAGGGTGGACAAGTTCATCACATGCAAGTTTGAACAACTTGCCAGATCTACCAAAGAGAACGATGGGTGTCACTGTCCCGCCCTCACTTTGCTCACAAGAAAGGCCGAAGATGCCACGTCAGCTGAGGCCCTTTCGATTTGCTTTCCTTTGCTACATCCTCATCGCGTTCCCGTCAGCCACCGTGCTCGAGGCGAGCTCAGCTGCGCCCAGCGCGTGGCCGCCTTTTTCCGCCATGAGGTGATTGGCTCTACGCTGCTCTTCGTGCTTGCAGGGGCCTTGAGACTCTTCTCTCCGAGCCCGAGGGTTTCTCTCCGCGCCATAGGTCTCCGTGGAGATCATTCTCGGAGACTGCTTTTTCTTCCCCTCATACAGGCGACAGCGGCGACATCGAGGCTTTTGCAATTCCTCTCCAAGCTGAGCTGCAGAGGTTTCATTGCAGCTACCGGATCTTGCGGTCTCTGGGATGTCGTGTCTACGCGCCTTGGCCGGACAGGGGGAAGAGACAGTCGCTTCTGTCTGACCCTGCAGAGTATCAGGTCGACTTGGGAAAACTTGTGGCGCAGTAGCACTACCCTCCTTTCTCTCGCAGATTAAGCGGCTGAGGGCAGATATTGATCGCCCGCTCGCGGTATGAAGGTGGCAGGTTGTATTGCTTTTCGCAACTTGCTTGACAAGCCTAGCTTCTCCTTCTACTTGTAATGTTTATGAAAAGGGGAGCTCCATAAACTTTCTGAGCACGCTCGCAGCTGCGCGGTCGGGAGCAATTCTCTGTTTGCTTCAGATGTTCGGCCGGCCTCGACCGTAGAATCGGTTCAATGAGTGGGTTCAGCGGTAACGGTTGACACTCGGCGGGGGCAAGCAAAGCTGTGCGTCCAGGTTTGCGAACGAGAGGGCGCTGTCGGCATGCCGGCGGTCGTCGGCAGGACGCCCGATAGCCCGAAGCTTACCAGCAAGTGCTTGAACTAGAATATCGTGGGTTGATTTCGTGAGTTACATTCTGCTCCTTGCGTTGATGGATGTTGCACCACAGAAATGCCACATCGCATCGTGCAGCTTCCCAAGTGGACAACGCTTCGGCCTCGGTGCACGATATGTTCAAGCCTGGATGCAGCGTGCAGCGTGCCACGCGGCGGCTACAGAAGGCAGAACCACCTCATTGTTGAGCTCGAGGGACTTATGGTGGCATCTCTGCCATGCTTTTTCACAGCTGCAGAGCATATAATTCGCCCGTTGTCAACTCACCAGAACCTCAGGGGCTCGGCATCTGTCTGTACAAGATTCATATCTGCATCGTGGTTCTGGCATGGCTAAGTCGGCTAAGTAGTTACGATGATTGGACGCGGAAAGCACAGACATGTTTCGCGCAAGTGGCTTTAGACCGTTCTGTTTTGCGAAAGACAAGAAAATGCTAAACATGTTCTCAAGCGTGCTTCTTAGTGCCTCGCCAGGAGCTGCGACCGATGCGAAAGGAGGACTGGAGCAAAGCTGCGCAGGCAGGAGCAGATCCTTTTAACGAGAGACAAGCACAAACACTGCTAAAGAACCACAATGGCAGGACCTAACACTGGGATCACATTTGGGATGATTATCACTCTAAGCTGTTTGATCCTCTAGATACCGGCATTTTGTCTAAGGTTCACACGTTCTGCGTTCCGGATGACGGTTCTTTACCGTTTCTAGTGGCGGTAGATACTAGCAGCGCAGTATGCAATACATGCATCCGCAAGGAATCTGAATATCTACTGTAAATGGAAGGCTGCAAGGCCCTCGTGCCTGCTGCGAACACATTCAGCAATCTCTGGGCGCGATCGCGACGGACATGGAGTCCACCCGAAACTTGAATGTCTTGGGCCACTACGACTTTCGTTGCAAAGTTTTCGGAGTTCAGTGATTCAGTCTCAATGATGTTCATAGCCACTTGGTTCGCCTGCTCGGCCGACTCGAGATTGTGCGAAAGCCCCCACTCACAATAACCAAGCCGGTCAGGAAAGCTGAGCTGTGTCGCCGTGTCGCGCAGCTGTGCAGTACATCAGACCACTAGATGGCACGCACATGCAGTGCCATTCTCGGTGGCTTGCGTAGAGGAGTCGGACGTTTAAAGGTAAGTTGAGCTGCCTACTCCACGAGATTCCACGAGCCAGAACCTGCAGTATCCAAACTTATCAACGGCCCGGACATGGGCTTCCAGCTCAATCTCTCCTGAGCTTCGAATCGCTCAGCGCCGCTTAGGGTGTGTATCCTACCTAGCTCCAACGTGCTTTGAAATGGTGCGTTCACCACAGGTTTTTGCGCACACATGGCGACACAAAGCTGGAAACGAGAAAGTGAGCCGAACGGCAACGTTGGCTTAGGCAGGCAAGGCCCAGCACAAAGTGGACACGCAGTAGTTAGAATTGCCCGCGTCAGCTTTTTCTGACGGTGACACACAACAAAAATCATATCAGCCCTGGTCTCGAAGCATCGCTGATTGCCAAGACTCGGTGGGCGTGCAGGATTAGGCTCCTGCAGGGGGCGGTACCTTCCTAGCGATTCGCGACTGAAGTTGGGTGCATGCGCAGTACACTAGCGTGGCTTGTGGAGTGGAGCACTCGGATCCCAACTTCAAAAATGTCGAGCTGGTTCAGGAATTCTCGGAGACCAGTGTTCCTATCACATATGTCAGCTCGGCACTAAGAATTACGCAAGATAACAGACCAGACCACGTGCCCGGTTGACAACCATGCAGTGCTTCGTCATTTGTTCAGGTCTGCCTCTTTGCGAGTACGACGGTCCTGACATACAGGATGCAGGGAATTCCTGTCAGCTTTTGATCAAGCTTCGACATGAGCAAAATTTGTGGACAACAGGACGAATCTGACGACGAACAGGCCACGATGTCCCATTGAGTTCCATATCGTTGGGTTGCGACACAGCCAGCGATTGCAGGATCGACTGCCCAAGAAACTGGCACGTGGCGCCGTGCTCTTGCCTCGGATACAGTACTTGTAGTTCTTTGAGCCACCATCTGCGCCTCTGCCTTGCATGGACAATGTTTGTACACCAGGAGGGGCTCCACACACTTGGAAACTTTGCGAGCTTTCCGGCAAGCCCGTGCGGAGCTGTGATCTTGTGGTATGAGCCAAGACAGAATGCTCGGTGACCACGGCGGCCAAGGCGAAATCTACGGGGGGAGCGAGCAACTAGAGTGGATGATCCAGGATCTTGAGTACTCGTGATCTTGAACGACTCGCCGATGCTTTCGAGTGGGCGTCGCCCGTGCCCATGCTTGAAGCATCTTGAAGCCGTGCCGAATCAAGCTCATGAGGCCAAGTCTCCAAAGAGACACGAATCAATGTGTGCGCATGGCGTGTTGCATGGTGTTTAGCCAAACTGTTTCACCCTGACCTCCAAGAGGACAGATCGACCAGAAGGAAAATGCAGTAAGAGTTTCAATATGTTTCAGGCTTGCCAACGCTTCAGAGCCAGAGTCCCATACAGACATGTTGAGATGAATCGGATCAGCAGGAGACACGACTAGAACATTGGCAAACTGGACGAAAGTCTTGAAGACTGCTAGCTAGTTGCCAGTCGGCGTGAGGTCTCGTAAAGCCGTCGGGCCTCAATGCAGAAAGTATCGAAGGGTTGTTCCGTTTTGTTGGAGCCTTAGGGCGGTGATGCTGCATGAGATCGCGACCGTTCTTGGGCATGCCGTCACCAGTTTGTTGGCGCCTCACGCCAAAGTCTTCCGTTCATTCAGCAAATGTTCTCATCCGCCCGTCTCTGCCGAGACAGCACTGGCTCCACGCAGCCGCCGGCACTGCAGCTCGTCAAAAGTTTCTTTTGGAGAGCAGGCTCTGGCCTTGACATGCCTTGACAGCGCTGCTGTCAAGGCGCAAAGTTTCGGGAGTGCTGGCGGAGGCCTGTATCGGATGCCAAGCTTGTTCCGAAAGAAGCGCTGTGCCAGCAGGCCATGACCAAGTGTGGACCTTCGCGTACGGTGCTAACATGGGCCTGGCTGAAGCCTCAAGTAACTCAAGTAATCAGGGACCGTGTGCGATACGTTCACATATTTGCACTCTAGCAGCTTGCAACTTCAGAGCCAGATGCCACACCAGCATCAGCCTCGCTCAGGCCAAGATGCATCTTCTTGGCATCCATCCCTTCAAGAGCCTGGTGGGCTTGCTGCCGCATCATGAGCTGATATTTGACAGGCCTGGCGGCAAAAAGCTGGTTTGGTCTTGTGCCATTAGGCAGCCTGTGGTTGGGTCGCATTGCAGGTCATTGGCAGACGGCATCCACGAGCCTGCCTTTGCCAATCCCTCGGCTCTGCTGTCAGCATCTGTCAGCGAAACGTGCTGCCCTTCGCTTGGTGTTGAACGCACTTGCCAGGCGAATATCCGTCACATTGAAGATCCAACCGATCCTGCAGCCGTGCCATCGCCTAAGCAACTGATTCACCCTCCTCCAGTTCGAGCCCCGAGGCCTGTAGTAGCAGCTCGATTGATTGAGGTCTCCAGTGCACGGTGTCGTCCATGCCATTAGCCAAAAGGAGCTGAACGCTCTCGACTCCTCAGAAGCGCCTCTGTACCACCGAGTGCAGATGCCGCTCGCATGGACTTTTGCTTTGGGGGAAAGCTTAGAATCTCTTTGAGATGCGGTCCTTCGAAGGCCTGTTCAAGTCAGCACGCCGCACGGGCCGCACGAGGCCGGCAGGAGCCATCACTGTAATGTCCAGAAGGTCAGAGGTTGCATGCTCACCATCTCCATCTCCGCAGGTGAAAGCATGGACCTATGTGGGCGATGGAAACACTGGCTCTGCGGAGGCTCAGGCGTGAACCCCCTCGAACATCTTTACTGAACTTCGACTCGTGGCTCTGTGAGGCAGGACATCCTACCGTTCATTCAGACGAAGGACTTCCACTTCTCGGCACTGTGCCGCGTGGAATCTGTGTCAAAGTCATTGTCTCAGCAAATACAGCATGCAGATTCGCATGGTTGCTGCTGCCGCTCGGGGCTCACTGCGTCTCATTGCGTTTTCGAGAAGCCACGTGCACAGACGGCGGGCATGTCGAATCTACTCTACTTGACGGTAGCTGCGGATCTAACCGTGCTGGTGTCGGTCGATGACTCCCACGGCGTTGAGCGCATCGAGCTTGCAGAGGGCTCGGTACCTTCACAAGCGCGAAATATGGACGAGGTAAGACCGTCTTTGACTGATGCAGGGCTCCAGTTGATCCGAGCAATTTCCCGTCTCGCGGGATCGAGTCGGCACAGCGACGAAGTCGTTCAACAACGCCTACAGCGTCTCCTCCGCAACTGGCGCCGCACTCGCGCATGTGCGGCAATTCTTCAACATGCTCAAAACCAGAATGCACCGCGGCTTTTCGTGGACCACGTCGGCTGTAATTTGGCGGATGTTTCATGGGAATTGCTTGGGAGGGCGCAGACCAGCGCAGCCTTTTTTGAAGTCGCACTATTTGGCTACGGGAATCGCAAACCACGCAGGACACGCAGTGAAGCCGAAGCTGACGCAGATCCGTTACAGCGGCTTGGAACCTTTGCTGCTCCCGGTGGGGGAAGCGCGAGGTCCTTCCAGTTTCTACGGCTCGAACCTCTGCGCTGGCATCGGGTCAGAGTTCGGGCTGTAGGGCTTCACAAAAGCTGGGTTTCTGATTGGAGTAACGAGGTATCTTTTCGCACTCTAAGTCTTCAAGATGCACACGATGCTGGCCTCCACATCGCATCCGAAGGCTTTCTGGTCAAGTCTGAGCGATTAATCCAAAAGTGTGTGACTAACCAAAATGTCAGCTTGCCAAGCAGAGAAGAGCGCATGGTGAGGCGAGTGCGCCAGTTGTTGGGCGCATCTCAGTCGTATGAGGCTGCAACGACGAAATTGCTGCATGCACGCTACAGCCAGGGCGGATGGCCCGATTTCGTGAAGCAAGGGGCAAAGTTCTGCCGCCCGGCGGCTTCGCGCGACGAGCGCATGAAGCGAATGCAATTGGCAATTGCTGCAGAAGAGCTATACGGCCCGGCTTATCCAAGCGGCAATGAGTGGTGCCAGGGCCCGTTTTACTACGAGTCGGCTGGGCTGAAGACACTGAGCAGGAGATCCTCATAAACATCTGAGACCATCTTCCGAATCGGGCCAATTTCCGGTAGTTTTTTTATCATGCATGCTGTGCAAAATTCAGAGTGACCTGTCTAATGAGCACATGGTTCGGGTACTGGCCCCGTGCAAAACAGGGGGTCGTCAATGCTGAAGAGCACTCGAGTGCGACTGCGAGCGCATGGGAGCCGCAGAGCCGAGACCTTCGCAGGAGCTCCGAGCGCTCGCTACGCGAAGTTGGTGGTTTGCGGTGCCAAGGCCCAGCGAGCACAATCGACATGAGAGGGCCATGTTCATGCGGTGCAGCACAGGAGAGGAGCCTCCCCGAATGGTACCAGGACCGGCTTCTGAGGAGCCTGGACAACTGGGGAGTGCCGAGTGCCGTTCTCGGCCGGATCCCAACTTCGTCCATAGCTCTTCTTATCGATCCCAAGGAATGACCTGCGAAGGGCAGCAGCCCCACGCGGCCTTGGAACATGCAGCTGGTGCAACTCTGCCGCTGGTAGAGCCGGTGGCTGAAGCACATCGGGTGCATTCGATTGCCGTGCGTGCTGGCCTCTGCCTTGCTCAAGGTCGAGCAGCGCCGCCATGGCAATCGCTTTTCTTTTTTGCGAGCCTGGTTTGCTGGGCGCTTAGGGGCACACGCGTGGCGCAGTCATGCACACTGGAAACGGCAGTTAAACCCGGACAACGGGGCGTGTGCGCGAGTATGTTGCGTAACGAGAACTTGTAGCATGAACAGGGCCGGAGATCGGAACTTGCGGGCCTTCCTTTGAGATTATGCATCTTTTCTTGGCTGCCTGGCTCAGGGGCCGCTTTCCGGCTAACTACTTATTTACTTAGAGGGATTCAGTCTACCTCCAGCCGCAACATTTTAAACCGACACAAAGACGCCACCATACAAAAAAGGCACTTGCCTGAAACCCTGAAGCCTCAATCTTCTCGAAAACTGGACCTTCAACCCTGCTGCTCATGCCTCAGGTCCGCAACCAATGAAAGCAGATGGTTTAAGTGAAAAACCAAATTGCCAGAAATCCCTCAATGCGTCAACCGAAAGCTTCTCTCAGATTCATCGTGCGTGCGCTTCGCAGCAGTCTGCCTTTCTGAGATTCTTCGGCTAGCCTGACCAGTTGAACTTAGGCATCAGAACTTATCGACGAGGTTTGCTTTGAACATATTATATAAGTTTCTACTTCCAAGGATGGTCTCCGGTAGTGGGTTTTCCAGTCGCAGTTCCAGTTGCGCTTGGGCTCCGGTTTCTGTTGCTGCTGCCGCGCGTTTCTGTTCCATTGTCACATTGCGTAAGTTCGGTTTCCGTTTCTCCCCAAACGGTTTCTGTTACTTCCCGCACCCCATGCCCAGGCAAAGCTGCCATGGAGCTATGTCGCCCACAGCGGCAGCGACTTCAGAAAATTGCAAGGGAGAAAGCAAGGGTTAGCAACTGCATGAATTCGGACTCATGTTTCTGAAAGATGACCTTGGGTTCTTGCTTTCGCACCATACCACCAGAATATTACATGTTAAGCCACCGAGCTTGACATATCTCATTTAGATGGTGGTGCAACGACCGCTTGTGAGCCTGTCAAGGGCATGTGTAGTCAGCTTGTCGACGTGTCCACAAACATAGCTGCATGCTTGTCGCGGATACAGCACAGTCACGTTTGGACCCGGCATCCGTTGCTTGCACATCTTGCACAAGTTCTCAGAAGTTCGAAATTTGCACACAGCCGACATCTATCGAATCAGCTCATGTGGAGCTCGCTCGCAGTCACATGGACTCCGAAGGTGCCGTCAGCTTGGGCGGCCCTTCCCCGTTTCCCGCTTCTGTTGAACAGGAACAGATGCGGTGCTGCCGGAAGAGGGCTCGCTGGCCAAAGTGCGAGTGTGTGTCCGCTTCAGGCTGGAACTGACACAGTGACGCACAGATCACGAATCACTCTGCCACAAACATGAGCTCTTGCTGCCAACTTGGTTTGGGTTGAGGAAGTTAAGTGTTCTTGCATCCGATACGCCTCGCAGGCCAGTGCTGCCCGGAGAGGCCGATGCCTGCGGTGCACGGAGCCAAACAAGCCGAGCCTTTGAGTCTATAGAGTTGTGATGCAGGAGGGGCCAACCGGACGAATCAAGTGGGACGAGGAGACACAGGGTGTTCTGAGAGTGATCAGCTCATGTTTCTCTCACGCCAGGGCAGCGCGCCGAGAAGCGTCCACATCCAGGGAGGCAGAGGGCAGAAGTCCACGTTGAGACAAAAGACAAGAGTCAGTTGAATCATTCCGGGGGATTCAACAAGAAATGCTGCTAGGCTGCTCACGCAAGCTTGAATATGTGGTGGATATCTGTGGTTTCTCTTCTTTGCCTCTGTGTTTTTTTCGCGTTTCAGTTTGCGCTCCTCTGTCCTGCCCGGCTGGGGCCGCCTCTGGAGTGCCCGGTCGATGCATTCTCTGCAAAGAGCTCCGCCCCTGGCCTGGGCCAAGTCGGAAGCTTGTCTCAACCGATAAATCGCAAGGTCTGTTCCTTCAAATTGATGGAGCCTCTCGCTGCTCAACACGGGTGGGTGGCCTTTACTCCCGCAGGATTACTGTTTTGTGGGTCCGGCCAGGACACGTCGGAGCATTATGCAGTAGGGGGTTACAGCATGTCCTCAGGCGCACGCAGGCACGCAGGCACGCACCCAGGACCCTGGCCAGAAGAAGCCTGTCAGCCTCGAAGCTTTAAGTCTTGAAGGCCGCCATGAGACTCAGAAGGCCTTCCAGTTTGTGCCGGGCTTAGCCCTGTGTCCGAATGCATATGAAGAGCCACGGCACGGCGCTGCGCTGAAGGACAGAGTTTTTCCACCTTCGACATCTCAGGAAGAGGTCCGAGAAAGGGCAGGGAAACAATAACAAAACTGTCGTTTCATGGAGGTGTTCAAGGATGCTGGGCTAGATGAGCTGCTGGACGCACTGATGGACGGCTACCACAGCACCGTCTTTGCTTACGGTCGGCTCTGTGATGTTCATCTTTTGCACTAGTGCCATACAGTGTCCCTCAAGGTCAGACCGGCAGCGGCAAGACTTTCACGATGGAGGGGTTGGCTGCACAGTCTATCGAGCTTTGCCAAGGGCTTGTTTCCGTCACAAAGCTGAGGTTTTCTTACCAGCCTGGCACAGTGGCCAAAGCGCCACAGGCTGGGAGCTTGCTGTGTTTTGCCATGAGGTGCATCGCCAGCAGTTTGAGGTGAGGGCAGAGTCTACCTCGCCCGAGAATCTGGGAATCGTCCCACGAGCCATCCACGGTCTGTTTGACCGGATTGACCGGAGAGCAACCACTGGCAACAAGCCCAGCATGTCGCATTTTTTGTCGAGTCTTGATGGCTCTTGTCTTGTTCTTCCTGATGCTGATGTCCAACCTGAGGCGAGAGTGTCTTCACTGTGCGCCTTTCGTTTCTACAGATATACAACGAGCTACTTGCATGCACAGTCAGATGACCAAGCAACTCTACGTGGAGGTCTGCATCGTTCTGAGGCGTATCTTTGACCTCTTGAACCCGGTCCACCTGACGAAGTTTGGTCAGGGTGGAGGGCTGCGGCTTCGATGGAATCCCCGTGCCTTGGACCCGTTCTGTACTAACCAGGTTGGCAGAACAAATTCTGACAGACAATTGAGGCGAAGCTTCCGTCACCGTGGAGAACCTCTTTGTTTTTGAATGCAGGCTCTTGTCATCCCTGTTGTTCGGAGCGGTGCTCGTGTGAGATTGAGATGGGTTGAGGACTGCTGCTGAAGCTTTGAACCACTACAAGGTTTGCTGACTGTGCCTTCCTAGCATCTCGCAGCATCGGAGCCCTTTAGCTGATGCCCTCAGGCAGGCGTGAAAAATCGGACTGTCGCGAGTCATCAGATGAATCAGGCCAGCGGAAGATGACTCGCAAGCCTTAAGGAGGATATGCCCGCAAGTGCTTCTGCATGCGTTTGGGTATTCGTTCGCCTGCTGCAGGCAAGCAGTCGATCGCACTCGGTGCTAATGATGACCCTGGAGCGGTGTTCCACTTAGATGTTCGCAGACTAATCCCACGATGCACTGCACGATCAGGCATGAAAGAAGATCAAAGGAATGCGGCATGTGGAAAATCTTCGAAATGTCTCCAATTATGTTCGAAGATTCGAAGGGGTCGAGCGACACAAGATTCAGCACAAGGCCCCTGTACCCTCTTTCTACCCTAAGCTGACACAAGAAGGCTAGCTTGCCCACTGCTGAACCGGCGAACTCGGAGGTCGGAGCTGGCTGACAGCTGTTTGAATGTTCGGCTCGACGCCCGTAGCTTTCGGACACATCGCGCTACCTATTTCGACCCGCCCCAAGCCGTTTAGCCGGTTTCCCGACTTGCACCCGCCTCCCGCTCTTTCAAAAGGTTTGAGAGAGTCGTGAGCCTTTCAGTCATTCCTCCGACATGATGAAATTTTTAGTCGTGCCGGAGCCAAGGAGGACCGACCATTCTGTCGATCAGTCATCCAAGTTGACACTCGTGGACTTGGCTGGCTCCGAGCGGCAGGCAGACACAGGCTCACACGGTGTCCCTGCCCTTCCTTGGTTTCCAGAACAAATGGCATGTATCTATATGTCCAATATATATATATATATATATATATATAGTTATAGTATAGATATATATATATATATGTATATATATGTATATATATATATATATATATATACATACATATGTCTACATATGTAGATATATCGACTGAGACGTATATACTTATATACTTATATACTTATGTATATGTATATGTATATGTATATGTATGTGTATATATATATGCTTATATATATATATATGTATGTGTATATATGTATACACATATATATATATATATAATATGTCTGTGTGTGCTTGTGCGTCTGTCTGTCTACAGCAGACAGCGCAGGTGCCAGCGGCCGCACGCTGCAGGAGAGTGCAAGCATCAATCAGTCGCTCTTCGTGCTGCGCAAAGTGATCGCCGCTTTGGCCAAGCACCAGACCAGGCAGGCACATCTTGCTTTGATTCCGTATCGTGAATCCAAGCTTACCATTCTGCTACGGGACGCCTTGGGTGGTTCTGGCTACACTCTGATGGTGGCTTGCTTGTCCATCCTGGATTCTAGCGTTGAGGAAAATTTGTCTACTTTGCAGTATGCCTGCACAGCCGGCAAGATACGAAATCGTCCAGTGGTCAATTTGGATCCCACCACTTTGCTCATCAAGCAGCTCCAGCAAGAGGTTCAGAGGTTGAAGCGTCAGCTTGAAATTTTCCAGAAGTACATCATCCACCTGACCGGAAAGCCGATACCACAACAAATTCTTCATGGTGGCACGTTCCCGACTGCTGACACGCTTGACGTTGCTCCGGAAGCCGCCCACGACGAATGGAGCGCGCCGTTCGTTGCCAACTCTCAGCATGCGCCACCACCAAGCCACGTGGGTACCGTCGTGGGTCCCCTGGGTCCCGTCGTGGGCCTGAGCTCACAAGAGAGAAAAGTCGCGACACCACGGGGCAAGGCCACCACGCCGTCGACGGAGCGGGAGCCGCCATCTTTTCCGGAAGCTCCTGGGCCGGGCCCGGAGGCTCCCAAATCTGATCCAAGGAGCACGGAAGGTGCCGAGACTCTTGGCATCAGCAAGGAAGAACTCGCCGAGCGGCTTTCCGAGGCCGTTGCCAGCTTGGGGCAGGCCACTACAGAAAACTTCACGCTGCGTCGCAAATGTGATGCTGCGCAGAAGGCTAATGACGCATTGGAGCTGCAGGTCAGCAGTTTGGAGAAGGAGCTGCTGCTTCACAGGCAGCACGCCTCCCACGTGGGAAGCGATGCCTGGTTTGGAGATAGCCTGGCACAGCTGACCCAGATGGACGACCAAGCGACAGCGCTGACGGCCATGTGGGGCCCTGAGGTGTAAAAGCATGTCCTGCGAAAGCACAGATACTCGTATGGTCTTGCATGACACTGCCGTGCGAAACTCAGTGCCGAAATGTGAAACAAGCTTTCAGGCGAGCAGCAGCGTTTTACGACCTCATTCTGCTGCGCGAGGCCAGCCGTGTCGATGTTGCTTTCATTGGAACCCTGTCGTGAAGCTCTGCGTTGCAGGAGCTCTCTGCTGGCAGAGGCCAGAACGATGAGCGAGTTGTACGGATCCGCTAAAGTGCATTCTGTTCAGGTCTTGCTGCACGGTCTTCAGCGGGACAGCAAAATTGCGTCTGCATTTTGATTTGGCCAGTCTCGAACGCTTTTCCTGAGCATCTGAATGCTGCACGCAGCTTCTAGGGCCCGAGCCTGTCAAGCTGCAGAACACGCCGGACCACAAGAATCTACAAAACAGTCTCTACCCGAAGCAACGGAGCAAGGACTTTCTTCAATCTTCTACAGTCCCCCACTGCGAACTCCAGTCATTCAGCAGATGTCGGCAGATCTCAGAGCAGAGCAGGGAGAATCAACATTGTACTTCTCGGTTGCGTGCTGTGCGCCTGCTTCGCAGCCCACGGGATGCTGAGGCCGACAGGGTCTCCCCGCAGGTTTGGAGATCTGCCGTACTGCGTAGCACTGCATGGCAAGAAGCAGCTAAGTGCAGGTGCAGAGCCGGTCACATCGCCCCGTGCTCGGTGCGAGGAGGCTGCTTCGCTCATTCGGCACCGCTCTGAGGTCGAGAAGGTGAAGAAGCTGAAGCCCTGGCAAGGCCGGCAGTCTGCACAGACAAGATTCGGCGATGGTGGCGCTGCTTGAGGCCACATTCACGTTCGTGAGTGCAGCTACTGCCGGAACGAGATTGACCGGCATGAAGTGCACTACAGCTGTCCGGACACTGACTGGGCTACAGAAACTCATGCGTTGCCTTTGTTGGTCTCAATATCACACGTGTAAACAGTTCAACATGCACTCCTCTGCATGGCAGTTGCCCATCAGGAGAAGTGCCGCCTTGAGCTGAGTGCTTCAGACTTCAGCCGCATCTTGCTCGATGTGCTGGGCCAAGGCTTCTACGTGTGTCAGTACTGCGTGCGACTTGGGGTATGCTCCGCCATCGCACGCCCGAAGCACTCGTCAAGCTATTGCTGTTTGTTGCTGAGGCTACAAGTCTGAAGTGGCCAAGCGCAAGTCGTCCGGCCAGGCAAAGCATGGCTGGGCGACTGGCAGGTGGGCCCACTAGTAGCGAAGGATTTACAAGCTGAGCAATTGCTGAGCATGCTGAGGATAGGGCACGAAGAGCTCTGTACGGCGAATGCAGGCAGACATCGGGAGACAGCATCAACAGCAAAGGCTCCAATGTTTGCGACATGATCAGCCATCGGCTCAGAATGTTTCAAGGTATTGAAGAGACTTGCCCCAATGAGTCGGTTCCCAGGTGACAGCGGTGCATCTTCTGCGTATGTCTGGCTCGTTGCTTCCGGGCACAAGCTTTGCCAGCACTTCAGTACTCACGTGAGCAGGGGCTCGTCCATCTCATCACCTCCGATGCCCAGACCGGCACGCGCTGCGCTTGATCGCATCCCTCCTCCTCTCCAACCACCTCCGTGCATATCGGTCCTTTGAGTGCCTATCTGTGTGGGCTGACTGAGTTCCAAAGCTGACCGTGCCCGGAACGTCAGTAACATCAGCGGATATGCGCAGCGGTCGAAGCAGAGGCCCAGTCGTCAAAGTACTGCCGGCCGACATTCCGTGGTTTCTTCCGCCATGCAACTGCGAGGCTACAGCACCGGACGATCGCAGCACTTGGCTCAGACTGCTAGCTGCCAGTCACGTCACATGTAGCTCACCCCTCGGGCTCAGGGCTGCGCGGCTCAGTTACAGGATACATAGTGCGAGCAAGGAGCCGGGGCCCTGGAGCCTCAGAAGGCAACAGGCGCAGCAGAATGGCAGCAGGCTTTCGTTCCTTGGCGGAAGGTTTCTGGAATCCAGCTGGCAGCGCTCCGTTGAAGTTGTCTTTTGGGTCTGTGTGGTCTTCATCAGCAGGGGGCCCAAGGCAAAAGTGGTGATAGGTCGAGTGTTGCAGTCTGAACTTACTGGTCTGAGGTGACTTCATTGGCGCATTCTACTTGCAGAACCTCACTACTGACGAGGATCATGTAAAGCAAATCCCCTTGCGAAGCACGACAGTAGCATTAGAGATTCTTACATCTTCTGTGCCTGCTTGACTACGTTTCCATCCCCATTCTCTGAAGATCAGCTTCACTATCCTCCTGTCCCTAATTGGAGCCCTCGTGCCAACACTTTGGACACTCAAGCGAAACAAGCCGGAGTTGCTCGGTCGTCGGGCCTTGGGTGGAGCCCGGCAGTGAAATGTCTGAAGAGGCACAGTCTTTGACATGACCATAGCTTGAAGAGCAAAGTGGCCACCCCAGTGAAGTTGTGAAAAAAGGGCCCAAAGATGGGGAGCTGGTTCGCGGCCTTGGCGTGCTGCTGCAAACTTGTCGGACATGTGAGGTTGGTGATTAGCTCTCAGGCACAATCATGCAGGTTCTCGTTGTAAAAAGTTTGCAGTTCGAAGTTCGAATCATGAAGCCACAGCAGATGCTGTACAGTGTCAGGAGCTGGCCTTCCCATATCCGCAACTTGGCCGCAAACGCCCAGCTCTTCGTCCCGTGATCATCTCGTTGTTTTCGCAAACCGCCAACCGCGTCCCCCGAAGCTGCAATACGCCTTGCGAATTCGTAAAAGAGGCTTTTCTTCAGTCACTTGCACTGTGCAAAGTCGAGAGGGCCAGACTGCGCAAGAAATGTAGCCCCCAAACTCAGCAAGAACATTTAGACGAGAAAAGAAGCCCGTAAAGGAAGTGTTTTTGAGGTTCTTGACGGCCTGCTTGTCGAACTTTGTGGCCGGCATTCTGGTCATCACCATCGTGTTTTTGCTGTCCAAGACGGGCACGCAGGAACTTGTAGGTGAGCTGGCAGCCGAGGCTGAGGCCTGGCTGGGCTCCGACATGATCCGCCTCAGCTTCCCTAAAAGCCCCGCTTCGTGCCCTGAAGGTTGACATGTGGGTGCAGCTCATCCTTGGCGTCCTCATCACTTTCGAAGTTGCAGCTGCCGCTAAGGCAGAGCGGCATGACTCCTTGCAGTCTTGTATGGCTGAACGTGTTGAATACTCAGGTCTTATCCAACCAGCATCACACGATGGCAGCGTGGTTCTACATGCTGACCCCAGCCCCTTGCATGACCAATCCTGCTAACCAGATCAAGCACGATACTGACGTGAGATTTCGATTCCTGAGAGCCCTTTCGAGGTAACGACTATCCTCGTTGCAAGCCCCATACTCAGTCAACGCGGTGACGCTCCGTGCTTTCGTCTCAGAGTCAACTGGATGCAATGCGTATTCCAGGCACCAACTACTGTGGTATCCTGGCTGCGAAGATACATTCCTTGATATTGAGAACATGCACTGAACTTCAGTGCCCAACTGCAGGTATGGAGGTGCTCCACAAGGAGTGGGTGCTTATGCCGTCGTGCATCGCCCATGTTGTCGGTAATTTACGCTTTCGTTTGCATGGATCATCACGGATCACCTGTCTCAATCCAGGCTCAACAGCTGAAGTTGCGAAACGCCCCCATCAAATCATAGTGGTATGTGCCTCTTTTCAGCCGGTTCTCCGGTCTGTGGCTCTAAAGGAGCTCTTGACTGCAGCCGGCGCCGCCGCCCTAGGTAGACAAGTGGTATTCAGAGTTGTTTGCACAGCTCACGACAAGTTCCTTCAGCAGTGCAAGTTCAGCAGCGCTCGGGCAGCATAGGAATCGTTAGTTGGAAGGGTCTGCACCCCGGGTTGTAAAGAACATCTGAACACGAGGCTACTGTTCCGTTATTTCGAAGGTCGTACACATCCCGCACGTGCACCTAATCAATTTGTTTTAACAGGGTGATTACGAAGTTCCTGCTTTCGGGCCTCATGGAGAGCACAGAAAACCAGTCCAAGTTTACAAGCCCTCAAAGGCATTCGCATCCTGTGCTTTTCAATATACAAGTAGCGTTTCTGCGGGCGCTCAGGTTGCATCATTAGGTGGCATGATGGCCGTGCATGGCCCCTGGCCATCACTGGAGGTCGGAGAGATGAGTGAGTTGCTCGACAGTTGGAAGACGGTGGCTCCTGCAGGGTCTTACAAGCCTGGAGTGGGCCTGCTTGGCCGTTGCTGGATCCTGAGCCTTCCTTTCCACATGAAGTACCATGTTCTGCCCGCTGGTTAATGTCGAAGGCACAAGTGCCAGTTCATACAGACATATTGTCGTGCATATTGGTTCATAGCGCAACTTCACCACAACTTCGCAATCGGTACCGACAGCACGTTCCTGTGGCTCCGCACGCTGATGTTCCCGAGGTGTTCACCGTCGGACGGTGTCTCCTCACGCAGAAGGTAATGTCTCCTGCGCAGGGTAGAAGGCACATCGTTGTCCTTCTTTGCTATTAGTTATCCTGAACAGCTGGATGAAGTCGACCACTTTGCGTTAGAGAGTCCCAGAAGTCTTGCTGGGAAGCGTTCATCTGTTTGGCAGGCCGGGTGCACTCATCGTTTCAAAGCTGGTGCTGTTGGCAGCCTTCACTGTCGGCGTAGAACTGCCGGCAGCTCACAAGTCCTGAACCAGCAGGTTTGGTTGCCCCCGGTGCCCCCGCTTGAGTGGCCCCTTTCGCATGAGCCCTAGCCCTCTGCAAGGTCACTGTACAATGAGTGCCTGGGCTGCACGAGGGCCTTCCTGCCGGTCTGAGTCTGCGCCCCCGCCCTGAAGAGTCCGTATTTTTAGGGGTCGCACAGGTACCAGGGCCAGGGCCAGCGAGGGATCCTTTTCCATCACGTACTGTACCCATGTTCGCAGAGATAGCCTTGTCTTTGAGCTATCTTCCGAGCCGGTCCAAGCCGGTTGAGTCTGAGCTGGATCTCCTGCAAGTTTCGAGGTGGCATGGGTTTTGGTCCATTCCATGGCTTCCTCGTCCCGGTCCTGTCTTTCGACTTGTTGCTGTCATAGGCGCGATGCGATGTAAATGGTCATGCTCCAAAGCTTCACGGCCCGATGCATGTGTGAAGCGCAGTTCTACCTTGCAGGCGTTTGCGATGCTTGCAGCGTCCCTGCCCTAGCTCGGTGATTCTTCACATCGAGCTTGCTAGATTGCCTTCAGTCTGAGCCGAGCTACGCCGCGCACCAGGTCATCGGGACAACCAGGTTGATTCAGATAACGTCAGCTGCATTTGGAGCGCTGCTGGTGCCGTTCCATACGGTTACTTTGCTGCCTATTGAGGCCCCCTTTTGCGGAAATTCTTGATTCGAACGGTATTTTCTCATTCATCTGTATGAACACTTTCTGCTTGCACCCCTGGCCAGTCCTTGAACAGCTCCATTTCGGTCATCAACTGGTTGGGGCTGGTTCTCTGCGTCACATCCGCGGTCATGTACTTCAAGGCGCAGCACACAGAGTCACAAAGATCGTCCTGGAATTCAGCGGCTGCACAGCAAACTCATCTCATCCCGCTGCTGCTGATGCACCAGGCTCGGAAGAGCACTGCAGAACACCCTGCAGGTGCAAGCAGAAGTGTGTTTGCTTGGAAGTTGCTCATGCAGATGTCAAAAGCACTGAGACTTCTTGTTTTTTTTCCAGGCTACTCCACACTACCGCCTCATTAGATTGCCGAAAACCAGACTTGGTGGCTCGCTTTGTTGCAACATTGCTCCGCTGCATGCCAGTACTTCCAGCCCTGCACCACATCCTTTCAGATGTTCGCGTGAAAGCTTGAGACGAGCTTGACTCTGGCAACGGGCTTTCTGGCTCACACTGACTTGGTAGCATGCCCAGCAGTCTGTGGTCTACAATAAACGTCGAAAGCCTCGCCAATCAACAGCCGCTGCATGAAGCCTGCTGCAGCCATTAGCTGGCAAACGAAAAAACATTCCTCAGTTTCATAGTGCTCAGTTCGCAGCTGGCAGCTGCGAACGCGCCGCTTTTGAAAGCACTTCAGAAACTGCGAGTTGCATGGGGTCCGACAGCACAGGCCATGCTACTCGTTGGGAAAAGCACCTTCAGCCTCTCTTGCATGTGCCCCTGCCTCAACTGCAGGATATGTCCAGAGCAGCGCGGCTCTGCTGCAATGGGAAAGCCTCCAGGCTCTGCAAGGGCCGTATGGGACCATGCTATCTCAGGTTTCGCACACTCGGACCCGAGGATGAAGAGGACCTTTGGCAAAGCCGCGTGATGTTTAACTTAAAGTGGGTTCATGAGGAAAGCGCGAATCGTCGAATATCGTCGAATGCTGGTGCAGGAGGATGATCCTCGCAAGCACGACTGCAAGGGCCGGCTGGACCAACGGGAGGCCTCGCTTTACTGCCTTCTTGCAGCTGGCGATCTCAGGGGAACGTCTCAGGCCGTCTTCAATTTCAAGCAGCAAAAGCTGCAGACAGATATGGAGATGCACCATGCTGAAATACATTGCCATGGCTGGGGCAGCGAGTTCGCCAGTTTGAATGACTTGCATTAAAACGAGGTGGTTCATGGAGGCCGTTCCCGAAATCTACGGCGTGTCTGACTCCGATGACCTTGACGAGTCTTTGCAGGAAGATGCACAGGCATAGCTGGCAGCTTCCAGAAGTCTGAGGTTTGCGCATGCTCTTGTTTCTTGTTGTCGAGGCCGAAATTATTGAGAAGATTTGCTCTACAGGAGACAGTGAGGCTGCGATCTGAAGTGGCTGCGTTCGAGAACTCGGGCGGACTCACTGTGAGCATTGAGCAGGCAATGCGACAGACTCTGCTCGACTGGTTAGTTCAATGTCCAGATCCGCACAGGCGGAGCTGGAATTACTACTGTAGCCACCTTGCTACCTTCGAGTTTCATTGCATGGGGCTGCCTCCCTGGATAGATTTCAGTGCTAGTGACAGGTCACAGTTTCGCAGTTTTGAGCATCATGAATGTCTCTCAACGATCCTCCATCACGGGATGACAATGCACAACAAGCAGATGAACAGCTAAAGGCGCGATGACTTTGTGGGCAAAGCTGTTTCAATGGCGCTGAAGGCACATTGCACTGCTGTAGCGCTGGTGATGCATTCACACGGTCGCCGTGAGACTCTCTTGAAGGTCAATATGGCCGGAAGATCACAGAAATGATCGTTCTCCTGCCTGTTTGGCAGATCTACCTACAGTTACTCGTTTCTGGCATCAAAAGGCCAGTGCAGCTGATGCCGCAAGTCCTAGCTTCCTGATGTGTGTGCGACAAACTGCCGCAGCCACGACGGAGTAAAAAGCCAAGCTGATTCATCTCCTCTAGTAAATGTTGTCCAAGCCGTTTATGCAGCTGCATCAGATCCGTGGGACTCTTGCCGGCGAGCTCAAGAACCAAAGCATGGACACAGCATGGAAACACTCGTAATGTGTGCCGTTGCAGATTGTCACGGCAAACACCAAGACAGTCTATCTGCCAGTTGAGGTTTTGAGTATGCCACTCCGCCGCATAAGTGCATAATGCAGCTAGACGACTGCTAACTTGGCAGACTCAAGCTCACAGGATTACATTAGCCAAGTGCTTTTAATGGCAGATGGAGATTATGATCTGTGGGATACGCTGAATCTTCAACGCGGAGCTTCGGTTGACGAGGCTTGGGCACGAGCTGACACGACCCACCACTTTGATGGACAAGAGTCTGCAACAAAGTAATGCCGCGTTAGCAGAGGTTCGTGTGGCATTCCGGGAGCTTTCTCGTCTCTACCATCCGGACAAGCATGTTCGTGCTGGTGAAGGAGTGCACCGAAGCTGTTCCTTGAGTTGCTTCAAATTCTCAACATCCGACGACACGGCAGCGAGTGGCATGGTTTCAGTTCTGTAATCATGGAGGTGAGAATGCAGCCTTCGTCAGAGCCCCGTGCTCAGAACGGGCAGCATGCGTTTAGTTCAGTCTTGCAAGACCTTTACAACTTTGAAGATTGACCCATGCGCCAGGTGCATCGAGCATATCGGATACTCAGTGACGATGTTCCCTGTCTCAGTCGAGATACACGCAAGTGTTCAGAGTCAGCTGGGATGATTCTTGGGCACCATATACGACTGCGAGAAGCGCAGCTCTCCGGGGCAGTGGGATCAAAGCGCCGAGTCGCACGGTTGAGCAATCAAGAACCTGAGGCGCTGCGTGGATTCTATGTCGCTTCCTCAGCGATTTGAGCGTCTTTGCCCCTCCATGCTCGCGGTTGCTGATGTTCATTCTGGCTTCTGGGCTCTTCCGAACACGTGATGATCAATTGCTACGGCATTGTCACATCCCAAAACACTGAGGAGAAGTATGGCCTGTCCGGCGTGAGACTCGCAGAAAGTCTGTCGGACGATGACGGCGTCGATCAAGGGGAAGGTGCCTTTTGGGCCACCGCGGTATGCTGCAAGCGAGCGGCGAGCGCACAGCTGCATTGATAGTGCTGGTGCAGGTGCAATCAGCGTGCCTGACGACAGACTGAAGGACGACCGACAAAACCTTGATAATCACGCCTGGTGTTGTGTTGCCTACAACCCGTACAGGTTTCGAGATTAAGCAAAGTGTGGATCCTTTAGATCTTGCAAAGCCGAGTTGGGGAAAAGATCGGCATTTGTTTGCTGTGCCATGTACTCGCTTGTGAGCAAGCCGATGTAGACAACTCGTAGCGACAACAAGCACTTTCAAACAGATATAGATAGAGCAGAAAGAGGATATCAGAGGATGCCGGCATCGACGACTGGAGCAGCTGACAAGACGGCAGCAACCCAGAACCAACAACCAACAACAGCCACTACCACCAACACAACAACAACGACAGCAGCAACAGGAACAGCAGCCACCAACAACTAACATCCAACAACCCACAACCCACAACCAAAACAAAACACCGACAGCAGAAGCAACGGCAGCAGCAGCAATAGCCAACAGCCTATCATCAAACATCAGCAGCAGCGGCAGCGGCAGCAGCAACGACAACAACAGCAACATGAACAATTTTTGCTTGAACACTATGTAAGCCGGCTCTGCGCTTGGCGGGCGCATAACCTGACGGCTTCAACCGCGCCGTCCCTAGACAGCGCCGCCTGTCGAGGCCAGAACTGTTTGCAGGCTCATAAAAGGAGAATGGATTGCCTACTACATGAAAGAAAGCGCTGAAACGACGAACCGAGGCTTCAGGGGGGCTAAGCACTGCGGCAGCTTGCTGCGCAAGCACTCGTTTCACGACAGCCGTCCGCCGGCAAAGCTCCTGTTTAATGTGCAGGTCGCAGGGTGCCATGCTATTGAGGGGTCACCTCTATGCGCACCAAACGGCACCCGACAGAGACAGCAGAGTTTAGAAGCAAGTCGGGCCGGACAGACCCATATGGCATCGTTCCAGCCACGTAACCCCGCCGGTATACGGGACAGTAGCGACCACGGCTGGGAGGGCCGTAGCCGAAGCACGGCAAGTGCGTCGGCTCTCTAACTGTACCGAGCTGCGACGTGGATCCACACCAAGGTAACAGGTAGAAGCCGTGTGTCCGGACCAAAGGTTTTTGCAGCAGCTCCTCCTGTGGGGCAGACCAAGGCTTTCCAGCCGGACTTTGTCTAAGCTTGCAGTCATTAGGCTGTGCACGTGGTTGTGCGACATACTGTTCCTGGCTGTTGGAGACTTGGGCACCAAGTTATCCTTTTCGGCAAGTAGAGCCAGCCGACATCTGTGAAGCATGTGAGAAAGCTTGATGGTTGCACCTCAGGCAGCCAGAAGCCCCAGTCCACGTGGTTTGTGCGTGTACAAGAACTGCCGAGGTGTACAAGTGCAGAAGGGCTGATGTAGCTGAACGCACAGCTGTAGGATTGCTCCCTGATGTCGATTGCATGGCAAGATCTCTTGTAATTATAATGCAACATAGGCTGGAAAAAACACTGAGCCACGGTAGACACGCCACCAGATCGACAACGGCTTAACAGTGAAAGTTACCAGTAACAGCAACAGCAACAACGGCAACAGCATCAGCAACAACAACAACAACAGCGGCAACAACCGCCACAACGACAACCGCGACAACAACAACCACAACAGCAACAGCAACAGCAACAGCAACAGCAACAGCAACAGCAACAGCAACAGCAACAGCAACAGCAACAGCAACAGCAACAGCAGCAAGCCCAACAACAGCAACAACACCAACCACAAGCACAACCACCGGCACGAAGACGACACCACGACAACGACGACGGCAACGGCAAGAGCCATAGCAACAACAGCAGCAGCAACAGCGGCATCAGCAACAACAGCAGTGCACGAACTTCCCAGATTTTCAATTTAGGTTAAACAAGGATAACAAGGTCGCTCTTGCAGTGACTGGAATGCAAACACTGGAGCTCCGGTTACGGGAGAGTCTACCATGCGGTTCTACTCCCGGCTGACCAGCAGGTTGGAAGCCCACTTCATGACATGATTGATAGCAAAATGGAGGGAACAGATGTCTGGAGACCTGCATCGCGGCAGCTTCGTCTGATCGTTTTCGAATTCCTGAAAAGGATACCCACTGAACTCCCAACATTCAGGACCTTGAGTCGCGAGTGCAGCGGCTCGTGCGAAAGCACGAGGACAGGAGTTTGTTCCTGCTGTTGAGCCGCTATGAAAATTCAGGGATGCTCTTAGCTCTACTCGAATCAGGAGCTCCGAGCACAGAGACTGCTGAGTCTCAACGGTCTGGCCCCTGACCTGCGCAAGACCCACTGCTAAAACTTCTAAATGTGTTGCTTTTTTTCCCCCAGGTTCCTTCGTGCTGTCGACCGCTGCAACTGCCAAGCCGGGCACGCCTTTGAAACGTTTACGTCTTACTTATATAGTGAGATGCTGGTATAAGACAAACAAGCGGCAGCTTACATCGTCGGCATTACAACCAGGTCGCTTTCGCTTGCAGTACAGCGCGCTCTCGCACTCGGTGCAAATTCACTTGGCAGCCGTGGACCTAGCAAAGGTCCCAAATGTTCCTTGTGCACATGTGCGAAACTTCTCGCTGAAGTGTCGAAGGAGCGCTTTCGCTTGTCAGTGGGCTGCGTCAGACCCTTTCTCACCGTGGGCATCAGATCCGATAGCACATGGCCACAAGTCGTGCATGCCAACCAGGCCTCACATGTTCAGTCAAGCAGCGGCGCCGGAGCAGCAAAGCTTCTGTTGGCAGCGAGTGCCACAGTGGCCTTCTCAAACTGCACAGCCGGCAGTGTCGCACGCTTTGGAGTCGATTACAGATTGTGCTTCGAGGTCGCACCGGGCACCAATCTACGAGCCTCTTGCAACGTGGCATGCTCACGACTGGTTTTCGACAGAAGCACCGAAAAGATGTGTCTGTCAGACTGCAGCCGATAGATGATTTGATCTGTCGGTGAGGTGACGGGCTCGACACCCGATGCCGAACTGTCAATTGTTCGGTCTTTGTCACCACATTGCATAGACGGTTCCTCAGATCGGCTGTAAAGTGCAGCGCAGTGCTTGTAGCATGTCAAGTTTACACAGGTCCGGCAACAGCTGGGCTATTCGAGAGACGGACGCTACCTGGCTCTGAACGTCAGCCCGTGGTTGACTCGTTCCTTAGATGCATTGGATCTTGGTTTGCGGAGACGGCGGCTGTGGAGAAGCCATGAGGTACACTGCGGGGAGGCGGCACAGCTTGTCCTGGTCTTGTGGCATCCGGTGGCTGTAGAGACCTGCGCAGGATTGACTGGAACTTTGTCGTCCGAGTGCTGCACTGAGAGCACCGGCTTGTGCGATCTTTTGGAAGTTGCTCATATTCGTAGCTGGCATGGACACTTGCACCGAGTCCCAGCTTGGGCTTCAACCTAGTGAAGACCAGCCTCTCGTGTGGTCACAGTGCCATGGCCACAGCGCAGTCGCAGTTTTCAAAGTTCTGTCGTGCGACAGACACTACGAAAGTTGAAAGGCCAAGATGTTTGTTGATCTGCAGCCTGGAGCTGGCGAAGTCGGCAGCGAGCCAAGCACGCTGTCCCGCACACCTGCTATCACTTGCCAATGGTTATGTATGAGGGGCGGAACTCCAGGTCCTGAGGATCGCAACCAGCACACTGAACCAACATGACGTAGCGGAGCACCTCGCAGAAATCGAGCCATGCAAGCTGGCCTGTCGCCCTAACCAGCGGCCATGTGACTAGGGCAGGCCGAGCCTGAATAATCAAACAGGATGCGGAACTTGACGAAAGCCCAAACTTGAAAACAAAGGCGAGTATGAGAAAGACAGTAAGCAAGCTGGAACGAAAGGAAGGGTAAATCAAGTCGGTGTGGTTGCTGTGCCACTTGGCTCCTAGGCTGTACCTTCAAGTACAAGCCTGTGAAAGGCGCGGTGCTTGGCTATGGGATCCTTGTCAGCCTTGTCCTGACGAGGTTTTTCCATGAAGGTTTCGCCTACACTTTCCCGACAGGGTGCAGCAGTGCAGTTGATCTGCACGAAGGCTTTCTGGGCTCTTTCGGGTCCTTGCCTTTGAATGCGCCGATGCCAGGCAAGCGCCGACGCCCTGACGAAGCTTCACTGGTCCCTGCAGGCCCAAAAAAGAGACTCAAAGAGACATTCAAAGACACCCCGCGCATCCCGCGCCCTGTTTGTTGGACTTGGCAGGTTCGAGCCCATGGCCTGGCCCTGCGACTGACGCTCTGCAGGTGAAGCGCAGCAGCGCAATGAAGTGCAGCCCGTCAGTGCACAAATCGCTCTGGTGACTTTTGAGGTGCGGCCTGCGATTCGTCTTTCCGCTGGAGCTGTGGTCTGAGGCCGTCACAGGATGTCCTGCCATGCGGAGTGCTGGATCTTCTCGCGTTTGAGGCGTCTGGTCCAGTCCCAGCTGCTGAGCTTGGCTTGGCGATGTTGCTTTGGGCTGTCCTGGCCTCAACTTGGAGCTCAGAGCCCGGCACCGCTGCAGCACGCGGTGTTCTGCCACTGCACTACAGCTTCGAAAGTGCTCACCCGGATTCATCAGGCCCCGCCCTTCGTGCTGCGGCTGCTGCATTCCAGTGTTGCGCTGATCTCCGCGCAGTTTTCCAAAGCGGGTGCCTGAATGCGTCGCCATGAATGGCATCAGCACCATCATGAAGTCCTTGTCCGAGTGTCCTTCCGAGCTACTGGTACCGGAATTCCGGCAGAAATCAAGCAACCTGTATGGGGGCAGAACGGGTATCACTTGCAACACCCACAAACTCAGCACGATTTGTAGTATGTAGTGGGACAGCTAGTAGTAGCCAGCGTAGGAACAACTGCACGGATCATTCGAGCCGAAGCCTTGACACCTCGAATCAGAGAGAAATCTCAAAGGTGTCGTAAAAACGAAGCAGTCAAGCCAGATACTCAGATATTAATATTTTTGAATCATGGGGCTGTCGGCCGCAGCCAGTAGTGGTTGGGGAGCTGATCTGTGCTGAAGGGCTGCCCTGCGGTGTCGTGGACGCCCGCTTATCTCACTGTGGCCTTCTCCAAACCACTGATACGGATTTCTGTGTTGAACCAGCTCGTCGAAAAGCTGCCGTTGTCGTGCAGCGAAAGTCCGGACATGACCATCGAAAGCGATTCGACTGAAGATTACCTGCGAAGGCAGCGCAGCAGGTCTGTATTGCAGCTAGTTTTTCATGAGCGCTGTGACCAATCGGTGATGATCCTTGCAGAATGAAGGAAGGAAGGCGCCGGAAACAGAACATCCTGGGAACCAGAGCAACACTGCCAATGATTTCGACCTTTCCTTCTGGAAAACCAGACTGGAAAAGCGGGACATGCGAACAGGGGTCACATCCGATTATGTCGCGTCCTGCATAATTGACACACATGAGCGGCACAGGGAGCGTAACGGTGTCATGTGGCAGCCCAGCCCAGCCAGCCCAGCCCAGCCCAGCCCAGCCCAGCCCAGCCCAGCCCAGCCCAGCCCAGCCAGCCCAGCCCAGCCCACCCCAGCCCCAGCCCCAGCCCCAGCCCCAGCCCCAGCCACGCCCAGCCAGCCCAGCCCAGCCCAGCCCAGCCCAGCCCAGCCCAGCCCAGCCCAGCTTGGCCCAGCCCAGCCCAGCCCAGATCAGAAGGCCCGACACGGATCAGTGCCGCCAACTGGAACACGGGAGCATAGAAGGACTAGATTCAGAAGGCCTTCGAGTCTCGTGTGTTTCTGTGAAAGAACTCATGCCTTGAGCCGCAACAAGGAAACTCAGACAGCTTGGAAAGCTGCTCTGCCATTTGTTTGGCCCGAAAACTACCCCATGAGCGGAAAAGAACTTACGGTTGAAAGTTTAATCTTTTAAGGTAGAGGCAGAAACGAATCAGAAGAGGTTCTGGAGTAGTGTTTGTTCAATCTTCGAAGCTAACGTGATGTTTTCTGGATGCCTTTTGGCAAGCTTGCCTTATGCTACTGTCCTGCTCCGATCGTACCGTTAATGATCTAGTACTTTTTGCTAATCTCTGCACGTCGGACCCTGTCACATGATCCATGTGCAGAAGGCCCTCGACCCAGTCCACGCCACAGCATCACCCATTACAAGCGAGCTGATTCATGGGCCTACCCACATGTGAGGCACCACGTATCGGCAAACCTGAGAAGGCTCGCAGCGACGGCACTTCCGAGTGCAGTTAGTTACGAAAATTCGTTCCGTGGCGAATATATGTCTGAGAAACCGCATAGGGCCAATTAGTCTCCGGGATCCCACGGAGTAGACTGTCTTGTCTGCATAACAACTACAATCAGTGATTATTTGCGTCTGACTCTGGCTGTTGCTTACAGCTTTGTTGCGCCGTCAATCTGATGCTTTGCCATTTACCTGATGCTACCACGACCGCATCAGGCTTTTGCCGCCCCACAGAAAGACGAGCCACCAGCAAACTCAGAGGAAGATGCTCATAAGGCCCGTCAGCTGTTGCCCCATGGTAGCGGCTAGCGATTTCAAAAGACTCCGTTCGGTCGTGGCAAGGCGGAAGCGTTCCGGCAACGAGCTTTCTTGACTGGTGAGGCAACGCGTCGGCGAAAGGAGGAGGAGGAAACACCGTGCCGTGCGTGCGTTTAACGGACCTCATTCTTGCTGGGTATTCACTGACAGGACATGAACGGTCTGGTCATATTGTCTGCGCATTACGGCTCGAAGGCTGCTATGCAGAATGGCCTGCCTCGCTCCAAGTTTTGCTTTCAGTCAACCGAACAAGTGCTTTGCTAACCTGGAATGTTTCAGGAAGCATGGCTTGTCGGAAACCAAAGGCGTGATTGACCGTGCCTCAGAGCTCACCTGGAATGCCGCACAGTTTGCCTGACGAGAACGAAAGATACCGAAAGGACGTGACGAACTGCCTCATGGCCAAAGTGCGACATTCACAGCTGCAAATTAGCGCGGCCGCCCCAGAATGGCATAGCATGGCACGGATGTGCACGGTACCTTGTCGTCGTTTCTGTGCTAAGAGCGCTCCGAAGTCGACGCTCCTGGGGTTCGGCCGGCCGGAGGCGCGCACGCCCACGCGCTCACGCAAACGCGCTCGTGCGAGCATCTGTTGCCGGTAGTTTGCTTTGCACTGGCGCTTCTCGCAAGGAGGACGGTGCAGACCCTGTCCTGCACATCAGCTACAGGTTCGGAGGCGCAGCTCCGTAACGGAATGGTAGACGAACCACTGTACCACAGTCATTCACAGTCTCCGTTTCTGCAAGTCGAACTGAGCAAAGCAGTCATAGCCATGAGCTTGCACAGCAATCCTTGGCACGATGCCGTCGAAACGGGAACGGGAGGGCCCAAGCACAGCGACATACAGAATCCTGACATCTTGCACAGACCCATACAGACCCCGAACAGACGAGTTAGGCTCAGTAGCTATTCCGTCCAATTCGATTCCAGCTCCTTGTAAAGAAGATGCTTTCTGTGCCTCCTTTTCAAGAATCATCGATCACCTGAGTCTTTGGCTGTTGTGCATCTGATGTCGGCTCGTGATTGCCAGGCGTGGACTTCAATCGCAGCTTCGGGGAGCACGATGTCGTGCTACTGCCATGAACAAATGATTCGCCACAGAGAGAGAGCGAGAGAGAGAGAGAGAGGGGGGAAACCCTCTGGCCCCTAACCCTGGCGAAAGAAAGAGAGAGAGAGAGAGAGAGAGAGTTTTGGCTCAAGGTGATCTATATCCTGTCGGGCGACATCGCGCTCATCGCAGTCTCGAAGAGGGGGGTCGGGGGGCTTG
>CAJNDV010035441.1:0-25774 GCA_905221635.1 Symbiodinium sp. CCMP2456
TAAAATAAAATCGAAATTCCATGAAGCTAATTAAGTTTGTTCACAGCTCGAGCTTCATACTTGTTCACGGTATAAACTCGAATTGCCACCATGAACATGAAATTTTTCCAGAACTAAACTCGAACATCCATGCGATAAAGGTAGTTTGCAAACGAAGTTCTTCATGGCTGAAAGAACCTTGGAATTTCGTGCCTTCAATGGAGAAGCTTCATGCTTTGAGAAACTTTCACCGTAGAATGAACTCGAAATTCCACGCATGCTTCTTTGCTAAAGTTTGTTCGGAAACCATGAACTTCATTGACGGTGCTTCGGCGAATCTAGACGCAAACTCCGACTCTGCCAGGCCGCACTATGGCCCGGAAGATTTTACATGGACTTTGCGCGCACTTTCGGGCGTTCTAAAAGCCAGCCCTGGGCCTTTTAGGCCACGTTTCGGAGCGAGTTCCGGCCGAAGCCGGGAAGAAGAACTTACACTCTGAACGAAACAGCCAGAGACTACACCGTAACATAACGCAGTTTTGAAACATGGATTTCAGAGAGAGCTTCGTCTTTCTTCTCAAAGCCTTCGAAGGGGCTTTGCGCCGACATTTTGTTTGATTTCGTTTTCTTCTTGTCTTTTTCTTCGTTTTTAACCCCCAAAAAGCGTTCTCTGGCACCAAAATGCAGGCCAAAAATGGAGCCGTTTTCTGATCCTTCAAGAACTGTGCTTTTTACCAGGCACCAAAATGGATCCGAATTCCGGGCCAAGTTTTAACCCTTTTTTTAAATCTCAATTCCACAAAATGATCATACACACTGGCCGGAAAGAATAAAAGAGCAGTGCGCGTCTTCAGGGCAACTTGTGTCCTTAAGCTGGTCGGGCTTACATGTTTGCGGAGCGCGTTAGAATGCCCTCGGACATGAATTTTCGTTGCTGTGTCTGTTGCAGAATTGCAAACCTTGCCGAGTGAAGGGATTTGGACTAGATTTGCAGCGACGGAAATGACGTGCACGCAAGTGAGAGCGAAGTTTGATTCTGTTGTGGTTAGACGCGCGGAAGTTTTAGTTAGGATAAGCGTTCGGAAAAACCACTGATATTATTGCTGTTATTGTTACTGCTACTGTTGTTCGTCGTGGTTGTTGTTGGCTTGTTTTGTTGTTTTGTTGTTGTATACACTGATCTTGAGCTTTGGCTGATTTCTCACGTTGCAAGCATTTCAGCTGCGGGTCTGCTGCAGAAGCTGCCTTCCTGGGGTTCGCTGCAAAATTTTTTGCGATGGAGGAGCACGGGTGGATCAGCGTTGCTTTGGGTTGTCTGGATGAAATCGAGACAGTTTTTGTCCGAAGGGAAGGTTTGCAAGCCGCTCTGCGGAGCCCCACGTAATCTGCCCGTTTTTAGAACAATTGCAGAAGCTGTCTTTTTTTGGGGGGTCGAGTTTGGGCCTGCTAGGTCCACGTCTCCTTCTCGAACGTCAGCTCGTGTGGGTCTTCGGAGCTTTCTCCGGGGTGACAAGGGCAGATCGAGGGAGTTGATAAGGCTTTGCATGCAGAGGTATGCAGTAGGTCTGCGTGACAACAACCGTGTCGGCAAATATTTTGTTGATTGTGGGTTAGATCGCCATCCTGGGTTGAATTCAATCCAACTTACTTCGTTCATAATGAGAGATGTTTGGCCTCTGCTGTAACACGTGGCTTTGCTATGCAATGGTTGGTTGTATTTTACAAGGTCGCCCACAAGACGGCAAACATGCACCGGGATTTTTTTGTCTAAGGTGTTTAGGGCATTGAGAACAGTTAAAACCGCAATCAATTTTGCTTCAACTTAACCTTGAGGTCGGACCCGGCCTCTTTCTCTCGCTGTTGCAAGGTTTTGCAGCTCGCATGTCTATGTCGCAACCGGAAAACAACGTGCGATAAACAGTCAGTTTTGAGAACTCAGACAAGGTTTTCTGCAACATTGAGTCTTAGGGCAGTGTACTGCCGTCGGGTGGACATTGTTGCAATTTTGGCTTGCAGATGCCATGAGGGCTTGTTGCAGCTGCCCAGGCCCTTTTCTTGGATCGTGAGATACGTGCGACTTGACTGCGCCCAATTGTTTTGGAAGGATGGATGTGTTGACAGCCCTGTTGACACCCAACCCTGATGTGCCTTGGCACTAGCGGGAGCGGCTCTGCAAGTTTCATTCTGCTGAACCAATTTTCAAACACTGATTTGACTCGTTTGCAGATGGGAAGCTGCCGGTCAAGACAGTTTGGATGCGCCTTGTTTGTGCTCAGGGCTGTGAGTGTTTCGAGCCAAATCCCTTTAAACCGGTCCCTGACTTAGTTTCCTCTGTGTGCGTGGTCAGTTGGTGGTGCAAAGTGTTTCTGACCTTCACCGCGTGGCGCTGCAGGAGAAATGCAAGAATTGCGGAAGAGTGTGGACGGAGCACGCAGGAGTGATTTCGGAGGCAACACACTCGACGCATCTCCGTTTCACTTCCCGGGGGCTGACAGAGCCTTGTGCCAGGCTCACCTGAAAGTCTTTCTCCAGCAGAGACAGAAGTCCCAAGAGGACAAAGACAAAAAGGAGGAGCCGCAGTGCTGCGGAAAACTAAAGCATGTTGGACAGTTCCGTGGAAGGCCGAAGCAAAGCAGGCCGCGGCCGCCAAGAAGTCGGCCAAGAAAAGAGCAAGCCAGGCAGAAGAAGTGTGAGATTGAAGCATGTGCGAAACCTCGCGGTCGTGTACACTCAGGCGGTGGAAGACGACTGGCTTTTCGGTGCAGACAAGGAGGGAAGTTTCGAGAGCCCGTCCTCCACTGTTGTCCACTGCAGCAGCGAATTCACTGCAAGGATGAGCCTGAAAAGAACGACGAGGAGTCCGATGATGATCTCGGCTTCCGGATGCATCTTGGCCTTCATCAGATTCAGCCAACCTTCGTCGATCACCCACGCGCCTTCAAGACTTGCATTTGACTCAGGTTTTCTGCAGCAGACTTCGTCACCTCGGACCCTGGCCCCGTAGGCTCTATGATAGAGCCCAACAGGCAGCTCAAGGCAAGCCGTCACAAGCTTTCGAGACGAGAGCAAGAGGGTCGGGAGTCGGGGCATCTTGTGGTCTGCGTGGAAGGTGGTCAACCTGATTGACTGGGGGGAGTGTGACGTCGCCCAGGACGGCCCGGACGGTTTGTCGCTTCGGTTTTCATGCAGCACTGGAGTGGTCTGTTGGTCTGACAGCCACGGCGGTCGGCGGTGAAGGAACATGAAAACGGAATGCAAAGCGGCACATCTTGTGTGGTTTCGGGGCCGCAGCATACGATATGTCCAGATCACACTTGACCCGGCAGGAGCTTTCCGGAGCTGGTGAGGCGGTCAATCACCGCCTCGAAATTGCAACCGTTGTCACAGTGTTTGCCGGTGCAGTGCACGGTCAGGCAACGGGCAGCTCAGCGAGCACGATGGCACCGCCTGTA
Source organism: Symbiodinium sp. CCMP2456 (assembly GCA_905221635.1). Lineage (NCBI taxonomy): Eukaryota > Dinophyceae > Suessiales > Symbiodiniaceae > Symbiodinium > Symbiodinium sp. CCMP2456. The sequence continues at coordinate 3,432 of CAJNDV010035441.1, forward strand.
GAGGCCATGCAAGCCCGGAAAAACTTGGTCTGGGCATGAAAACCGAAGATTTTGTGAGGTTCGGCAAACGCTTCCGGATCCACGTGCAGGAGGCAGCAAATGGCTGGGCATTTGGGAGACACTGGTCGCTATGAGAGTCCAAGGTGATTCACATTTTCAGGAATCCTTCGGCTGCAGCCTCAGACTGAACGAGCAGAGACTGAATCACAGCTGAAAGTCGTCAGGTTCCACTCCTAACCTGGTACCCCTGTCTGGCAACCAGGATACGTTTCCGCATGCTTGTGATCGCCACATGCTGAAAGCTGTGTGGCTTCGGCAGGATCTCGTGACAGAGATCCAGCATTTGAAGCAAATGCTTGCTGATGCAAACGAAGAGAAGGACATCCAGGTGCTTCGCTTACTTGGCTTGTAGCTTTCCATCAGTGCCACTGTCCCCAGTTTCTGACCCAAGGTTGCCATCGTTCGCGATGAAGTCCAGGAAAAGGAGCAGGAAATTCAAGCGCTGCTTCGCCAGAAGAACGAGACCGAGGCCGCAAAGGAGCATTGAGCGCTTCAGTGTTCGCGAAGGAAGGATGCAACATGACTGCAACATGTGCATGCCAGTGGTCAGGCGCTCCTTCGAGAAGCACGTCAAAAGATTGAAAGTGAAGCACTGACCTAAGTCCCGGAACAGGACGAAAAGCGTCCTACATACTGTGACATACATGTTTCGTTTCATGTGCAGGCATCGCAGCCAGCAGCTGCATCATCGCCGGAGCAGCTGGCAGAGGTGATGCTGTCTTTCACCGTGTGGCACCTTGGGGCTTCCACGGGCTTCCAGGTCCAGCAACTCCGAGCCCAGGTTGCTGAAGCTGAGGCCAAGCTAGAGGCCGCGGTGATCTTGCAAGAAGCGCTACTCTGATGAACTGCTAACGCAGGCCCGCGAAGCGCAGGAGGCGGCCGTCAGTGCCGAGGCGCGGCGGTGCCCGTGGCACGAGTACGGAGCGCACGCTCTCTCCTGGTCAGGTCCAGCAGCTGCGAGCGCGGGTTGCTGAATCTGAGGCCGAAGCGGAGGTGCGACGCAGCTGCTCATAGGTCCGAGAGGGTCGTTTGACGCCACTGGCTCTGACATCAGGGCAGAACGCCGCCGCCTGACCAAAGCAGTGAGGCAGTCTGGGCTGATTCCCAAGAGTTCTGGCAACGTCCTTCGAGCCAGATGTCCAGGTCTTGCAGCTCAGAGCCCGCGCAGATGAGGCTGAAGCCCTTCTCAAGGCCGCAAAATGATGAAAGGTTGACTGTGCTCTTGCAATTTCAACGACTTCTCATAAAAGTTGCGGATTGTTGTTGCATGTCATCAGCAACTGCAGCCATGTCCCCAAACGTGTTTAAGGCGATGAGCCCGATTTTGAACGACCCAATTAAAGTCTGTGTGTAGAGCTTCTGGAAATCAAAGCAGGAGATCCGCAGTGCCTAGGTGTCGCAGGATTTAGGGGTTCAGACTCTCAGACATTTCGGATGGCAAGCGACCCTTCATGCCGTTCCTTCCAGTTTCAGGGGTCACCCCTGGTGTTTTTGCGGGTGAACCCTTGCTCCAGCTGCCCACAAACCTTCAAGAAGAGCCCTCTGGTCAGGAGGCGCCGTACCTCGCAATCTTGGAGAGATATGTGTTATGTGACAGTTATGTATATATGTGCCTAGGATATGTTAGCCCACCATTTGCCTTGGTCCCATTCGGTTTCTCTGGAAAGTTTCGTGGTCCGCTGCTCCCCTCCCCCCTCCCCTCCCCTCCCCTCGCCCCCCCTTTCAGTCAAAAGACAATAAATGAAAACTTTCTGGGCATTAAATGGATGCTATGTGGGAACCCAGCCAGTACGAGGTCGCAACCAACCTATAATTGGTTCATGCTGGTCTGGAGGCGGGTGGTGTGTTGGGTGCATGGGTGGGGTGAGGCGACTGAGGTGGGGTGCGGTGGGGTGGGGCGGCGTGAATCGTCGGATTGCACTATTGTCACTCACATCATTCATTTAACCGTCATACAACGGTCACATAAGATCATTCTAACCCCTGTCTAACAATACTTTGGCACGATTTTATTGAGGAGAGCCGGGGTTGTCTTCAGAATACTGGGTGTAGGTAAAGTTTAACAGTTCAGGACGATTGCAACTAAGCTTTAATGTTGCGACAGTAAGGTCTCTTTAATCACGCGGAAAGCAATTTGTGCCATTGAATCGTCCGAAACTTCAAGTCGCCAATCCCTGAGATGCAATCTGTACAGAGACTCAAGCAGCTTAACGCCAAGGCATGCCCAAGTCCGGTGCCACTTTGAACAATCAACGCTTGCATATGCCAGCCTGATAAGTGCACAAGATTTCTTCCAACTACCCTGGATTTAAAAACATCGCCCGAGCTCGTTGTCTTTTGTCAGCTGAGTTTTGAAATCTGTATGAAGATGAACTTTGTGCCTTTGGTTCGTGTGATGATAATTTGTCATTGGGGTTGGACCAGGTCTGTTGTGTGCACTGGAGGCTTGAGGCGCCTTGAATCGTAAGGCTACCTTGGGCGCAAATCTTCTTCTTGTATGCTACCCTCGCATGTTGCAGCTTGACCGACACGGGTGATATCGCATCGACAACTCTTGCTTGTACTTCGCTTCTTCTGTGGATGCAGGCTGCAAGTCTCGAGCAGCATGGCATAGTTCTGAGCCAAACTGTTGCTCAACAATTTCGATCATATCTCGTGAGCCTGAATCTACCCCCCCCACTGCGTCTTCAGTCTCTTCCCGAGACTGAATCGGCTTCACATATCGGTGGCCTTTGGGCGAAGAACACGTGACCCCGCGTCCCCACGACGGTTGTTGCACATGTTGCAACATCATGAGTCAGCAGTCGCAGGCATGTTTGCATCTTTGGTTTCGTTCTTCCAGCAAAAGCCTCGGTGCGGTCCACACCGCGGTGATGGCATGTTATCTCGCCTCGACCATTCCGCTGGGAAGAGACGTATGCTCTGGCAGCATTTGCGCAGATGAATCCTTCGGGTTTCTCTGCATCCAAGTACTTACCGTCCGACGCTGACATCATGACATCACTCTGCCGTTGCATTCAATGGCCTGTTGCCGTGAAAAGACTGTTGATACTCGAAACCCTCGCTCCTCGGACACAGACCGTGCAATGGTTGTGCAAAGTGGGTAGAACCACCAGTTTGCGTGGTCTCCGAGTAGCGCAGGCCCGCGAAGCGCAGGAGGCGGCCGTCAGTGCCGAGGCGCGGCGGTGCCCGTGGCACGAGTACGGAGCGCACGCTCTCTCCTGGTCAGGTCCAGCAGCTGCGAGCGCGGGTTGCTGAATCTGAGGCCGAAGCGGAGGTGCGACGCAGCTGCTCATAGGTCCGAGAGGGTCGTTTGACGCCACTGGCTCTGACATCAGGGCAGAACGCCGCCGCCTGACCAAAGCAGTGAGGCAGTCGGGGCTGATTCCCAAGAGTTCTGGCAGCGTCCTTCGAGCCAGATGTCCAGGTCTTGCAGCTCAGAGCCCGCGCTGATGAGGCTGAAGCCCTTCTCAAGGCCGCTTCTTCACAAGCTTGACATTGTCAAATTGTCATATATTGTGAAGTGTTGCAATGGTCGACGTGGGACGATCGCCAGCAGAGAGTCAGCAGCAACCGTCCAGGTCCTAAGTCCAACTTAAACTGGCATCGGAGTGAGGCTGCCAATCATCTTCGACTTTTCTTGCTTCGAGCTATGCGAAGGCTAAGGTTGAGGTTGCAATTTTCCCCTCGACCAGTTTTTGCAAGGATTTGGATGCGTACCAAGTGCCTTCGTTTGTGGTTGCCTCGATTGTGTTGCTGGGCTGGAAACAGGAGTTTCCCTTGGCAGGGCTAAACTTGCCGGCAAGAGCATTCAAACGGTCACCCGCATAGACCGTGTTGGCAACGGGAAGATGTTGGCATGGTAGGCGGGTTTCAACAGTCCACGGCGGAGGGCCTCGGCAACGAGACTTTCGACCCGTGGAAGCGAGGAGCTTGGAGAGGCAGGGATAGGCAGGGCAAAATGAATGTCAAGGAGTTCAACGATGCGGAGGGGGCGAGGAGCGGTCGTCACCGTCTTCGGCCGCGACGCCGTCGTCGTCGTTGTCGTCGTCGTCGTCCCTTTTTCAATGGTGGCAATGGTTGCGGTGGTGGTGATCGTCACAGCAGCAGTCGCATGTTCTGGGTCTTCAAAAGCTAAGGTGCTACTTGTACCGACACAGAGGAGGAACAGGTGACACAATGCCAGGAATAAGAGAAGAGTCCACTCACCTTCAACGCTTGACTTCCGTAGTGGTTCCCCTTCCTATTATGACGAGGTGCCAAGCATGGTAGCGTGTCATGCAGAGACATCCTGTTTGCTTTCGTGCGATGATTGTGCAGGCTCTGCGGCAGCGAGATCCGACGGCACACCCTGAGGCGTAATTGCATCGCGTGTTCATGGGCAGGGCAGCATCCTGTTTGTAGGCTGGCAGTCGTCTACGTCTTGATGTGAATCCCGCGTCGACAGCTTGTCACGAACACATGCAAGTGCAGGCCGGCAACAGCGATGGAACATCGCTTGATCATAGCATTGAGGTGTGGCACAATCCAGCGCGAGTGTTTGGGGTGTTGGCTGACGTCAGGTAGAGCAACTTAAAGCGCGCGCCTCCCAAGCGGAAGAACGACTGGAGGTGTCGTCTGTGTTGTGTGACTTGAATCGACAGTCGAGCTAACTGCAGGCGTTGCAGAAAGACACCGCATCCAGTGAAGAGGTGGGAGTGCTTGCAAGCTGTGGTCGACTTTTGTCGCGAAGACAGCATGTCCGAGTGAGACTCAAAATGACAAAGTTTCTAGAAGCTCGTGTGCCAGTTGGAACCGCTCCGAGCACGTGCTGCTCAAGCCGAAACGCAGCTTCAGGTGAAAGACATTCTGCGGAAGTTTGACAAACTCATAGACGGGGCATGCTTGTGGTGTGCAGGCAGCCACCTTGGAAAGCCAAGCCAAGCAGGCGGAGCTGGAGGTTCCGAGCATCGCAGGGGAAGTGGAAGGCAATACCGGACACAGTTGCAGTGCGATGCAGTGCGCAGGCGTGGCAGCAGAAACACGCAGCCTCAAGCGCAGAGGTTGCACAATGTGTCACATCAAAGATTTGCGACTCTTGTATGAAATGCCAGGTGGTTCAGCTCAGAACCCGACTAGCGGAGGTTGAAGAAGAGCTAAAGGTGCGGCGCTTGCAGGATGATAGGTGCTGTATGCTGTTTCTGCTTCGTAGCCGGGTGGAATGAGTGCCGGCTATGCAGGCCCTCCAGCACAGTGCAGCGGCACCAGTCCAGCATGCAGAGGTGGGTTGCCTCTGTCCACTCTTTGTGCAATTGTGTGCATGGCCATGTGGCATGTTACAAGCGCAGACTGATCATGAAAAAAATGGTTGTTGAATTGCATCGGCATGTGTCCCCTCGAGCATCATCGAAGCGTGTCAATGTCGGGATACTTTCCTATGAAACAGAATGTCTTCTTTGACAGGATGCCCAAGCTGCCAAGGCACGTTACCTTCGAACTTGCTGAGCGTCATTTTTGCTGCCAGCTTTGTCGAAGCACAGGCTTTGCGCGATGTCCGCATGCATGCTGAACAGCAGCTTGCGTGGATCTTGCAGCGAATGGGCGTTACTCATCAAGCTGCCGCCCTTGCTCGTTTTATCCTGGCACAGACTGTGAACGTGGAACTCTTTCATGCCTTGTGATGTTTCCGAGCGTGCGAAATGGCAGGCAGAGTTACAGAAGGTTGGAGCGAATGCTCCCTGCGTGTGACTGCCAGGGCCTGTGAAGGTGACAACTTTACGTTATGTTGCCTTGCAGAGCATGCTATCATGTAAAGTTTAGCAAAGGCTTGGGTTAATCCTTGCACAGCAGAGCTTCATGTCATGTAAGAAAACCGGTGCATCATGCTGATGGTTCTTTTGGTGAGGCCATAAATTCGCGCTGAGGATGCCCTCTCACTTTCCGACACGGTGAGTGCTAGGTCCTGAACCTGATATGTACAACTTCATCAAACTCTACAGTGACCAGAGACGTCTTTTGCGTGGTGCAAGCATTGACTCTGTGCAGTGCTTGCCGATATGCTTGACATGACATGTCACACTCCCTGTTTCACCAATAGACGATCTGAGATCCCGGACAATCGGGTCATGCCTTCGGAATGCTCGAAGTCTAACATGTCTAACTACCCCAACACACTGACGGTGCACCGTTGCAACTTATTCACTGATGCAGTTTGAATGCGAAAGCGGTCCACGAAAGGAGCAAGGCTCCCTTTGTGTGGGCTGTAGCAGGATGTAGCAGGGATGGTGGCTGCCCTAGGCGCAGAAGTTGTGTTTGAGGCGCAGAAGTTGTGTTTGAGGTGATCTGTGCCTGAGGGACTGGCGACCTTGTCAGGAATTGCACTTGTCTCATCAAAAGCTCACATGCCCGAATTCAAGCTGGACTCGATCTTCGACCGCCTTGGAACAAGGGCATGTGAAATGCACAGGTTTCCGGCCTGCTCACACTCAGCTGAGCTGATTTCTCTTGCGAGGAAAGTTCCTGGTGTTTGAGGCCTGTCTACATACAGCTGAGTGGCCAGTCCGATGAACGATGAAGCAAGTTTTTCAGCACATGGGCCTCAACGGCACCCTGCTAGCAAAGAGACCAAAAGCGGGACTAGAAAGAGGGAGAGAGCGAGAGAGAGATTAAAACGAGATGGGATTTAGCAGGTTGCCAGCAAGTCTGACAGTCCGAAGCAGCACTTTCTTGTGCAGCCGACCTTTCAGTCCATCTTAACACCTAGGTCCTAGGTCGGAAGTATCTCAGAACAGTACTTAGTTACTTGAAATTGCACGTATCGCAGCCTTCGGTTGTCCAGATTCTGTAGTGCATGCGTTCCCGCACTTTGTAGACCAAAAATCCGAGGAATGGTAGAATCCGAACCCATGGAATCATCATGTTGACGCCGCCCTCGGTTCATCGTTCGGTCGTTGCGCAGAACGCCTCGGAGAGGCGTGCAGTTGCCGCAGAGAGGCGTGAGCAGGCACTGGCAGCGCAGCTGGTGCAGGAAAGAGCCCATGCAGTGGAATGCAGACGACAGCAGCTACAACTTGCCCAGCGCGAGCGAGAAACCTATTTGGAACAGGTTCGAGCCTTCTTTGATATGGCATCCTCCGTGGGCGTACACGACAAACCTGTCAGTCTCTGTCATCCGTCTGTTGGGCCTGGCTGGAACCGAGCAAGCAAAAGCTGCAGTTCGAACGAAAGGCGACCAGCCTCCGTAGACAGAACTGCGGTGACCGCGGTGTCTAAGTCGCAACCTGGCTGGAGCGAAGTGTCCACCGCTGCTCCCTCGACCGTGGGCGAGGAGGATCAGGTGGATCTATGCACTACACCTGCTGAGGCAGACATTGGGTCAAGGCTTAGTGCATCTTTGCGTGCTTGGTTGAATCGGGCTGACGATGATGCTTGCAAGGAGACTCATTTGGCTGTCGACAGCAAAATTCCTGAAGAGATGGAATGCAGCAGCTCGTTACAGCAACTCGAGGTTGCGCTTGCAGGGGAGATCAGGGCAGGTGAAGAAAGGGATCCGTTGGATGAGACCCTTTCTTCCAGCGAAGATGACGTCCCCGAGTCACGTGTGCCGTCAACACAAGTTCGCGATCGCGCTTTGCCTTGCTCCAAGTCCGACAATGCCACGAAGCCTGCGCGTGCACAAGCAAGTGCCAATGCTTGTGACAGCTCACGATCCAGGCCAGCTATCCCAGCAGCAACGTGATGCAAAGTGTCTGCTCAGTGGTGCTGCTATCACACCAGGTCAAGCTAGACCCCAGCTGAATGAAGTGGTAGCACTTGTAAAGGCTTGGCATCAGAAACTGAACTCGACGTAAGCCGATTTCGCGACATCCTGGAGTTGCTTGTGGTTTGAACCTGGCAGGTGTTCTGTCCCAAGAGGGCAGTGCGCTGTTGCTGTGCGCAGGCTACCAGGGACTCCGGAGAGCACTCTCTGTCCGGCATAGTCTAAATCTGACTGCTGGAGGACGACAGATGTGGAGCGATGCCGAACACTTGAAGCTGCGCCAAAGCAGTCAGCTACCCGGAAATCTGCTCTGTCTGCTCTGCCAGAAGCAGGACACCTTGGACACGAGCATGAATGCCAACGTGTGATACCACGACATTCTCACACGAAAAAATGCAGCAGTCCGCGGGGGTGCTAGTTTGTATGTTGATTTCCTGCAGACACTCAGAGAGGACATGTTTTGTTCGGTGTGACCGTGTTGTCATGATTGCCGAGGGCGCACAAATCACAGGCCAAGCAGCCAAGCAGGCAGGCAGTGTTGTCGAAGTAATCGGCCTAAAATCCTGTGCCAGCGATGGCTCAGGACGCCTGCGACGATGACCTCGCTAAAGGCGTTGTCTAGTGAAGAGGAGGCAGTGGCTGACAGGTGGCGATAAAGAAGGAGTGTGCCTAAGTCTCGGTTGCAAGGCTCTGCAGAAGAGTTTGCTGCGCTTAGACTTTGAGGACAGCTCTGTGAAATCCGGATTCAGCGCGACAATCTCTGTCACCGCTAGCTTCTTGCTACCATCTCGTGTGTCACAGGAGATGAAGCGTCAGTTCAGTGGCAAAGAGCCCTTGTGGCGAGATGCTGAGGCTGGCATGGTGATCCGTGATGCTGCTGCTTTTCACGAGCATCTGACCGAAACCGCCAGTGAGTGGGCAGGTGATGCGTGATACCTTCAAGGATGACCCTGACAGAGAAAACAAGCTCCAGGCAAGGTCAAGCGGAGACCGGACGACAGGGGATAAACAAAGGTCTGGAGTGCAGGCATCTCTCCAACGACTGGACGGAGCTTTCAACGTTCTGCAGAGTCAGGTGGAGGTCTCGAGTGCATACCGGACATCACCCGGCTGCTCAGATAGGTGTGTCTCGGATCTCCTTTGCTGCAGGTCAGGCTGGAGAGAGAGCGGGCTCTTGCAGGCAGGTGATTCGAACCAAATCCGACCATGTCAGCGTTTCCGCGCGAGACAGGCTGTGACAAGAATCCAGGCAAAGCCAATGCTCCAGCTTGCCAAAGGCCATCTGACCAGTGCAATGGGTCCAGACATTCGTCGATTTGTTGGAACACGAGGCGGAGACCATTCAGCGCTGTTGGCCGTGGCCGCGCTGTGACTAGAAGACGAGCTCGAAGTCAGCCTGCAGTGCGCAGCTCATGGCATGACAGTGTTTTTTCAGCAGATGTGAATGTTGGGTCTGCGTGGATCATGTTTTGCTGGCTTTCGCGCCCTGTAGGTGCCGATAATATCATGTCCCCCGACTTCCAACTCCAAAGGCGTGAGACCAGCATGGGGATGCAGAGCTTTTGTGCCGATTGAGATCTCCTATGCAGTCTGTGGCAGAACGTGTTCAGGCCGTGCAAGTACATCCACGACGGAGGTTGGATAATGATGTTTCGTGCGTGCGGGCCTGGGCGGCTCTTTTCCGGCCTGGTTTCAATGCAATTGCAAATGTTGTCGGATGTGCCGAGAAAGAAGGCAGGAGATTCTCCTGGTGTCCAAGTTACTGCGGCGGGGAAGTTCAGGTCGTTTCTCAGTGCTTTGCAGACTCTGAGACCGGAGCTCAGATATTCACAAGAAGCACATACTCAGTTACTTTCTTTAGACATAATCAGGTCCCAGATTCACCCCCACCGGAGAATTCTTGAATCCATGTCACAAGCACATGAGTGTAGATGTATATTTATGTACAGCCTGTTATCGTGAGACATGCATGACCGTATGTCATGCGATGTTGAAACCACATGCCACCTTGCTCCTCGGACATGATGTGTCAGAGGATGTCTCACCTGAATTGTGGTATTAGAATCAATGGAGCATGCTGTCGGACTGGTGGCTAGGGCCCTAAGCTTGGCTTGAAAATCAGCTTCAACTTTCCAGCCCAGCCTCTCTGCTGCCTCTTCTCGTCACTTTATTAAACTTTGACTTTGACTTTACAATTGCTTGGAACGTATGCAGATTTTGTCAAGACCGGAAACGCTGCAACCGTGCTTGGCTCAGAGGTACTTTCAGGGGTTGGCATGTTCAATATAGTGCGTCTAGAACATAGTTACTGTCAAGCCCTGCGTAGAAACTGTTGCAATCAGGGCAGCCGGGCAGCTGACATGCCTCAGACATACATCACAGAAAGCGTTTGAAGCACACGCGGAAGCGTCGCTGACTGTGGTCCTCAGAGGTAGTGCCGGAGTTTTACGTCTTGCACAGGCCTTGTGACCCCTCGCCAGGCGATGGATGTGAGCCTGCAGCAACGCGAGCTTGTGGAGCAGGAGCCACTTCGGAAGACTCCAGGGCAAAATGCGCTGCGAGCATGGCGTCTTCCCTGCAGGTGAAAATCTGGTTCACTTGCACTGAGATGGAGGTGTGCTTGGATGCATCCTTGCGCTGTGCAGGCGCAGTGACCCCCCTGGTGCCAGCTCAATTTTTGCTGAGGCCCTGGTGCAGACGGCCGTTCAATTTGCAGATGCACACTGTGCTGTGTTCGAGCCCGAACTGGGCGAGCACAAGCTGGAGTGCGCCAGATCGGGCGTTGCACCGGATACTCGGGAGGTCCTTCTTCAGATGTGTTTGCATTGGTTTTGCATGCTTTTTGGGTGCTCCTTCTCCCTGCTGCAGTGCAGGTACACCCGGCTACACAACGAATTCAAGCAGCTTTTCGAGGATGCTGGTTCATTCTTCGGCAGCATACCGCCTGTGTCGGGTCTTCGAGTGGCTGCTCTCTTGTCTACCTTGTTCACATCGCGCCAGATTGCATGGGCAGCGCTGTCACACGGCACACGGTGGTCAGGACAGGCTGAATGCCTTCTTGAGCAGCATCGGTGCAACGCCCGAGGCGTTGTAGACATGAAGCCATTCTCAGCCCAGCGTCTTGCACAACTGCCGATACAGCTTGCAAGGCGTTCTACGAGGCTTTTGAAAAAATCGGGACGGAAGAAGGAGGTATCCTCACTATTGTTTCATCCGGAGTAAGCAGCTGCATGATCGTCACATGAGTGCAGGCGAGGTGCAGGGACTTGCAGAAATCATGTACACGTGCCTGCAGTACGACTTCTTCTGCCAGGCACGCGGCATTTAGTGGGGTGTCGCTCGTGTAGATCACGTTTGGGGAGACTTACGAAGATTGACGGCCTAGACGCTCAAGCAAGGCTCTGGCACAAGACAGCACGGATCGTCGCTTTCCTTGCGCCGCCATAGAACCGAGTTCCCTCGAACCGCAAGATTGCCATTACGTCTCACTCTGATTGTCAAGTTTGACTTCATGCCGACTACATCCGGTTTCCATTTTCAAACATCGGGCTGCACCTGCACCTGACCGATGGTCAAATTCAGGTTGGCACTTAGTTCTATCGGTACGATCCGACCATCCGGGCGGGATCGGGATCCTAGTTTTCTGCTACCTGACCACAGCTTATGCTGGAGGTTTTCTATACGTCATCCCACGCTTTAGCATTGGACCGATGCAGGACATAGGGGACTCCCTATGTTTACTAGTTTACCGTGCTTGCGCGTGCTTCTTCCGTGTACATGGTCGACCAACCGTGCACGACGGTGGCTCCCAGCGCTGCAGCGGTTTAGGGTTTAGGGTTAAGGCGGTTAAGGGTTTAGGGTTTAGGGTTTAGGGTCCCTAAACCCTAATCCTCGCAATAGACTGGCAGGTGCAAATGTCCCACATGTTACAAGGGGCGCCTGTCTGCATTAAGTATGATTTGCTCCAGCTTGCACCACGATTCCCCGTGCTGGACAACAACCCCAACTTAGCATGCAACGCCTGAGTCAGTTGTACAGTGCTGTGAAGGGGAGCCGAAAAGAGGCGAACCGGAGGACCACGGCCTTTAAATGCTCTGCGCTGCGATTGGGCTTGTCATCTGCTCCATCCGCGATTGTTGAGTAGTCATACCGAGTCATACCCCTTGTGCGTCGGGTGATCCACATCAACGACTGCAAAAGACTCCTTCCTGCTCAAGCATTCCCTTGTGGTGGCCGGAAAATGGGGGGCTGTCTTGAATACTTATTCCAACAGGGGTCACCCCACGGAAGAATTTTCAGGGACGTTTCTGGGTTTAGGGATGTTTTTGGTTTCCGGGTTCAGGGTTTCTGGGTTCAGGGTTTCTGGGTTTGGGGTCTCTGGGTGTAGGAATTCCGGGTTCAGGGTTTCTGGGCTTGGGGTTTCTGGGTGTGGGTTGAGGGGTTCAGGGTTTCTGGGTGCAGGGCTTCGGGGTTCAGGCCTTTTGGGTTTGGGGTTGAGGGGTTCAGGGTTTCCGGCTTTGGGTTTTAGGGATTTTAGGGTTTAGGGTTTCCAGTGGTTCCCGGAGCCCACAAACTCCTGAACGAACAAGCGCCGAAACTTCTTCGATGTAGACAGCATGGAGCAACAGCACAGCTATGGGCCTAAAGACTGGTCTTGACAGACAGATAGTCAAACATACATTATTATGCAATCCGACACTCCAGAGACGTTTGGGATTCCGGGCTGTGGGCTTAAAGATTTGTGGAACAAGCAGTCAGACATTCCAGGCGGCCACGCCCAAAGCTCCGAAACACACGGCCCGAACCCCGAATTTCTCGCATCAAACACTCCACGTATAAGCAGTTTTTTAAAGTGCGTTGTTCTTTTGCTCGTCCGAAATTTCGGACCCTTAAAGTACCAGGTTAGGGTCCGGACCCGGGTTGCGGACCCGGGTTGCAGGAAATTAATCCGACGTCCCCCACTTCCCGGAATAATGACGTCCTCCCCCCCCGGCATAATTACTTAATTACTCCAATCCCCGCCCATGACCCTCCCCTTAAGACACCCCCCATGCCGGAAAGTGAATCCAAATTCTGCCACCGAAAGTGCCCGTAAAAGAATTGCTCATCGTGTATGCAGTTTCCCTTAGTGTGTTTTTCAATTGGTGCGTCTCCGTCGATTTTTCTGTTTTTCAGGGCATTCGTTTTATCGAAAGCGCTTCTGACGAAACACTTCACCTGTGGATGCGCTTCTCGCACCCAGAAGACAGAGATACCTTCAAACAATGTAGGGTTGCAAAAGTAACACGCGTTGTTCCAGCAGGAAGTGGACAACTCGTGCATGAGCGACTTGTTGCCTTTTCCAGTGCCTTTTCCTGATCTTACACCCAACCCGAACTCCACCAGATATTGCTATCTCCGAGTACATCACAGTATGCCCCATCAGCGCGAACTCTTCTTGCCAGATCATGTGCGAACGGAAGCGCGAGATGGAAATGCAACAGGCTTCGCTCGTTTCCCCAGTTCATTACCCGCAAACCGTGATTCAGCTTGGCGTGCCTGGCAGGCAACCGGTGTCCTTCCAACTCCGCCGCCTGCGCCACCCGGTGGCTATGTAGGCGACAGAATGACCTTGTGCAGATGCACTTGAACTTCTATCCGTCACCGGACAGCATCTGACATCACACTTTCGCAGATCCACGAGCTCAAGGTGCAGAAGGTTATTGCGCTGGCGCGCCGCTGGCGCCTCCCTGAAGCCAAAATGCGCTTTCGTCAAGCGTGCAGTGCCGGCTTGAGTGCATGGTTGGGTGCAGCTCCGCGGAATTGCCAGCTTCCTTTTTAAACACTACACAACATGTGGCTCAAATTGAAGTGTGCAGGTCGGCAGGTTTCAGAACCCACTCCGTTCCGGGACTTGGTACTCAGATCGTATCCCTCAAAAGCAAGTCCTTAACGAAACTGCATCCGTCTTTCTGGGAGAGCACCTGAGGGTCGTCTTGGTTCAGTTCTCAGCAGAAACTACGATGCGGGGTCATGCGGGGTCTTGGTATGCCTCGACAAGCGGTTCTCCAAAGTAGCAATCAAAGCAGGGCCTTCCATGTCGCTTGAGAAAGTTACAGCAGCGCCACCCTCAAGAGTGAAGACCGATGAGTAGAAAAAATCGACTAGTAGTTTCTGGTGTGAGCATTCCCAGGGCACTGGCGGAAGTTCGTCTTCCAAAGCAGCCCGCCCGGTGCGATCGCACAAGGCAGAGAGTCGATGTCTTTTGTCGTGTCTGCATTTGAAGCAACTCAGGATTCGTAGTCTGCGTGGTCTACGGTTGCTCTGCTTCAGGTCGTTTTCCTGGGGCAGTGCGGCACTGGCAAGACGGCGCTCATCCGACAGTTTGTGCACAGGAGTGCTGGGCTCCAGGTCATGTGTTTGTTCTCGTTGAGAGTTTTAGAAGGACGTTTGACCAGAACTACACTGCCACCATTGGCATGGACTTTGTTGGAAAGTTGCTCTCTCTTGAGGCGGAGCTGGGCTTCGCACCTGCAATCAGAACCTCCCCCACAACCAAGGGACGGCAACTGCGCCTGCAGCTCTGGGACACAGCCGGCCAAGAGAGGTTTCGAGCATTGATGCCCAGTGCTGACCCCAGTGCCAATGTCAGCAATTTTCTGACAAAAGCCTGCGTTTTGGAAGTCATGGTAACCTGGTAGTCGTGTCTCGTTCGATCCGTTTTGCAGGTTATCTGAGAGACAGCTCGGCCTGTGTCGTCGTGTACGACGTCACATCCAAGGCCCGGCACTGCTCGCATGATCTCGCATGAAGCTATCGAGACATGGCGAGCCTCTGCCTCTGGGGTGATTGCTGAACGCAGCGGGGTTGGGTGTTCCGACATGTTTCTGCGATTCAGCCAGAGCCGGGTAGAGTCAGAGAGTAGAGCCGTTGTGCAGGAGTCCTTTGACAGCATCCGTGGCTGGGTAGACTTGGCCCTTGAGGACGGGAAGCTGGCTCTGCACAGAAGACATTACGCAGATTTACGTTGAGGTGTGTTTGATTGACAGCCTTTTGCAGGGTCGCTCTCGCCGCGACTTGCTGCTCGTTCTTGTGGGAAACAAGATCGATCTGGAGGCACGTCAAACACTGCGGGAAACAGGTTTGCCTGCTCATTCATTGTTTCCTGCTCACCATTGGCATTGGCTTGTGAAGAGGTGCCAAGCATCAAGTAACTGCACAGGTTTAGTACAGAGTCGAACCATGTTGAACAACACCATGAAAGTTGCACAGCCAACACTTGCAAGAAAGCATACTCGCGGCAGAACATGTTCTGGCATTGTCAGCTTCTTGATCACGATCCCTCTTGCAATCCTCCCATGGTGGGCGTGGGCTCGCCACTCTCTTGCTGGTCTGTAGGTGAGCTGGAGCGAGTGCAGGTTGCTGGGCATGCAGCAACTGTTCAGTTTCCAGTAGGCATTCTGAATCGCACACGGCAGTGTCTGAATGAAGCGCGAGGGCTACATTGATCACAGAATCTCGCTCCTTGCGCTAGAGATATAGGGAGAGATGTGCAGATCGTGTCCAGTTCGCTGAAGCGGCGTGTCTGCGGCTCTCGTCTGCACGGCTGCATACGGGTGCCTTACTCGCTCCAAAGAGCGGTGCCGTTGTTGCCGCGCCAATTGGGTTAAGGAAGCCCAGACAAAGACAGGCTGGTTTCAAAAAAGGACCAACAGCTCCTGCGAATCGAAGCCCTTGCAATCCATCCTGATGTAAATGTACTGCAGAGAGTGTGGATTTGGAACAAAGTAGTCGGATGATGCCTGGTATACCGGTAGAACTACGCGGTGGTTGTGGATCGCAGAAAGGTGCGGGATGGCGTGGCAGAAAAGAGGCGTTCAGAAGAAGAGGCGCTGAGTCTACGTACGGGAACACCAAAAAAGGGGGGGAGGCCCGGGCTCAGGCCAAGTCATCTCCTTGATTTCAAAATCTGCACAGGGCACAGCCTCTTAAAGCCTGGTTTTCCTGGCTACGAGGGTGCACAGAACAGCATCTTGAGTTCACAGCTCAGACCCTTCTCTCTTTTCTCGTTGATGCGCATGCCAACTGGGGACGAAGATGGAGACAGCCAGTTTGCGTGCTGATGCAGGTTCCCCACTCTGTTCACAAGATGTAAAGCCGGGCTGCCCTGTTCCCCCTCCTGGGTTGAAGTGTAGGTCGGTGTTCCGAATGCCTGTCTCAGTCTTTGCTCTGCACCTTCATACTGCCAAGAGAACGCACTACCGCAAGGTGCCTGTACAGGTCTTGCAAAAATCGATCAACCGATGTCCAACTTTGGGATCGGCAGACTGTTCGGCTACACTCGCAGATCAGGCAGCGCTGCACGGGTCGTCACAGATCCCAATGCTCGGAGAAAGATCAAGCTCAAAGGAGACACAAGCTTCCGAAGCCAAAGCCAGAGATAATCCCATGAGTTGCTGTGGTGACGGCACCGGGGTTGCTCCTTTAGCCTTTCGGATGGTTCATCCTCGCATTTGAGGATCCATGATGACCCTCGTGGGATCATTTGCCTCTCAGCTGGGTGTGCCCAGCTTTATCGCCAAGATGCTGGAGAAAGGACCTGTGGCCGAGAAGCGGGGTGAATGCTGTTTGAGTCCGCTTGGTACAGATGCGAGCCATCACGAGCCTCAGGAACTCATGGTAAACCCGACTGCCCGAAAGTGCGGAAAGTCACGAGCGAAGCACGTCGACTCCGACCGCAAGCATCGGTAGACGCACCGCTTATGCCAAGCTCCTCCACGAACCCATCCCAAAGGCCTGCTGAGTTTCAGTGTGCTGTCAGTGTGCCGTGTGCCACTGTGTGACTGTAGGAGCAGCCCAGTAAAAGAAGGGTTGTTGTGACGGGAAGTGCCGTGCCGAGGGCGCAGGGGGACCCCAGCAGCTTGGAGGAGGCCGAAGCAGTTCTTCCCATTACTGAAGCATGCTCATGCCCCAAAACCTCAGCAGTGCATTCGCTATTCAAGGCTGAAGTCAGCAACGAGAGCTACGACAGCGATGAAAGCAGCAGCAGTGGCGACGATGCGTTCGTTGAACATGCCATGGCTGAGGTGGACAAGTGGATTCATTGCACTTTGTCCCACATGAGTTCATCCGTGTAAATGTTGTGCGGCGAAGCCGCACATTTTCCACAGGGTGAATGAGTACCAATGCTAGCACGTTGTGCCTTCAAAGGGGGCTGGATTGGATCATATTTTCCTGTGGCTTCTGCCACGGTGCTGGTAACCGCCGTCGCTGAAAGCGCTCGCGGTGCTGCAGCCTGACAACCCATCGCCGGCGCCGGCGTCTCTCCACAGAAGAACTAGTGATGCACCTTGGCATGTAGCTCTGCCGCTACAGTACGGATCTGGGGGACTTGGGCAGTGTGCCTCACCGCCAGGCGCAGAGGTGTGTACAGAAAGCCGAAGGCGAGGCCTTGGCCGAGGACTTGAAGATGCTCTTCTTCGAGGCCGGGGGGGGCACCCGTCCATCCTCATCTCTGTGTGTGGCTTGAGCAGGCCACAGCGAAAGATGCGACTCTTGTGGATGCGATTTTCTATGGCTTGGCGGAAGGCTACGGGTCATCAGGCGCTACTGGTATGTGCTGAGTTCCCAGAAATGTGCAGGTTTGACGTCGGAGCAGCACAAGCCCGAATCTGACGACGAGATCGTGCTTACAGCACCTCCTCGAAGACGAGAGGCCAATAGAAGTCGTGCTAGATGCATTGCAGTGCTCTCCGCTCTCCAGCTGGTCTTTGAGGTGCACGATCGGAACAAGAAATGCTGTTGACGGGGTTCCGAACCGGATGCAGCTGTACAGAGAAGCTTGCAGGCGCCCCCCATGCATCAGGGTGATTGGGCTCATTCGTGTTTTTTCGAGTTGGCTGTTTGTGCAGGGCGTGCGGTCGGGCAGCCGGAGCCCAGCCCCGAGCAGTAAAGTAGTACAGACACTGAGCAGGCCAGTGCACAAAGATGCAGAAACGGCTCTGTCCCTGTGCAGCTCCGCATCTCGCGAACTTGCGAGGTCGAGCCAAGAATCCAGAACCACCATGCACAAATTATAGCAAGTACTGCGTCTGCGCCGCATGCCGAACATGTCCGAACATGTCAAGAAGAAGAATAAGCTGATGAATATGAAACACACATGGCATCATGGCTCAGATCTCCGTTCAGTCGAACCATGATAACCATGTCAAACCTTGCAAGACACCTGGCTCTTGGACAAGGTAACTGTTAACTGACACACTCTGCGCAGCCGAGCTTCAGAGGAGAGAGCACTCACAATCCGTACACCTTGCCGGCCTTGCCGCACTGACTCCCATCCCGCCTTACTCGAGCTTGCATCCTCCTGGCCTGGAATGCACCATGGGCCTGCCGGGCCTGCCGCTCAAAGTTCTGCAACACTTTGACATGATGTGCTACTGCTACTGCTTTTGATGCCTTTTGGATCCCTCTCGTCCGCAATCAATGAAGAGGCCTTGACCATGCCTTGGAATGCTCCGAGAGCCATCGGGTTTGTGTAAGACGAATCTGCAGGACTCGCCAGGCTTTGGCCACGTCTGGGAAGTGATTTGTAGGATTCAAGATTCTCAGAGCGCAGCGATGGTAGCCAAGAGCCGGATTTTCCCTGTCTTTAAAGCTAAGGGATTCTTGCGATCAGAGCGAGCACAGAGCTCAGTCGAGGGCTTGTGCGCAGTACGGAATAGATGATAGAAGTATCTCACATGTAGATGTATCTACTTGCGGCATGTAATGATGTTTAGTACTATCGTCGAGGGTTGGTGCGCCGAGAAAAACAGACCCGTCCTTCCCCGAAGATTCCGCATCTTGCCGTGACATTGCATGTACGCAGGCGCAGCAATCACAGAAGAACAGCTGGGCACAGCCTCGCGTTTGCTTCCCAATGCAAGGGCCAGCGGATCCGAGGCCCGCGACGTCCAGTCAGCCGTCGGAAAGCTCGGACTCTGATGGCAACGAGGAGGGCATCATTCCAGCGGAGGTGCAGAGCGATGGCTCATGGTTCAAGTTTTCAGTCGTTGTTGTCGGTTGGGTTGGGAGAAGATAGATGTGCCAAGCAGTTGCCGGCTGAGATCCGCTGACTTTTGGAATTGGGTGCTCGTCAGCTCTGCTCGGGCAATGCTTTCATGGCAGGCTATCTTGCCTGGCATCATGGAGATTCCCTGTGAGTCGCACTTACAGGCTATCGTGAGCACATGCCATGGGCAGCCAGGATGGGTCATGTGGCACTGTTTTGAAAGGTTCCGTGCTTCGGCACGCTGCCGATGCCCTCGCACTCCCCAACTTCGCCCTTGCCTCGGTGCTCGTATCTGCATCGCAGAAGAGATGTCAAAGGACTGTCGGAGGTTTACGGACTCTTATGAACTAGGACTAATTCTAACGCTACGCAGCCCGCCTCCCCTCGACAGCGGCGAGGGCAAGGGGAGAGTTTGGGGTACCAGGCAAAGATGTCACGAGCAAGCCATGTGAGTGGGTGGGAAAGCGGGTGGAGGGAGGTTTGGGGGGAGGAGGGGCAAACGAGAGAAAAACTGCCTGAAATGGACCAAAATAGGGGGCAAGGAAGGGAAAGGGCAGGTGAAATTTGTGAAAGGAGGGGCCAGCCGGGGTGGCGGTTCGAAACCGTGGCCAACAAACGCATGTCACGAAACTTTTGGGCTGCAGGGAGGAGGATTAGGTAGAGGGTATTTAGTTGAACCCTCAAGACGCCGGGGGCCTGTGGCCTCGACGGACTAGGACAAGTGACAAAGGTTTTCAGCCACTGCTCCACATGAGCAGACGGCGGGGCATAGAGCCCGGTCGGATTGCAAGCGAGGTCACTGAGGGGCTGGGTGGTTCCCCAGCCCTCCTTGGAGGCAGGGCACGTCATGCGGCCCACGAGTCTGCGATCGAGGGATCAATGAATTTTCAGACCAGGACTTCGGTGGCGAACCAGACGGAGAACAGTTGGCTCGTCTTCCAAGGAGCCTGGTTCGGTAATCGGCAGAAGAAATGTGCGAGTGCAACAGCGAACGTCATGGTACTACAGTACAAGGAAGCAGTGATACAGTGCTCGTCCGGGACCGGACACTCGTCAAGGTGGTGTTCGCCGACCTCCTTGTGCAAAAGTTCGCAGTGGGCTGCGTTTTTTCCGAAGTCTCTGCAAGATTGGTGGGTTTGCGAGTACATCGCTGTCGTTTGGGCAATATCCCGTGCTGGTCATCGTCGGTTGCATGGTGGCGCCTCATCTACCTTGAAGATGTTGCGAGGTCGTGTTCGGATCTCAACAGTTGCTTCGTTGATCGCATAGCATCGAAGAGGCTGTTTCTGAAACATTTTATATACACTCTGGATTACCAACAGATCGTCGATGGAAATGACAAGAGAAGTTCCACGGGGGCAGGTATTTGCCGCGTGTCATAGTTCTTTGGACGACCCAAATGAAAATCGCCTGTGCTTGGCGGCTTCGTAGTGTGCATCGTCACTCTTCTGGCTAAGCCGCCAAGGCCCAGGCTCTTGCAGGATCTTGGCAGTTTCGCGGACCAGAGTTCACACAGCCACCACCTGGCATGAACAAGCCATTATGCACTCGATCCCACAGCCCACCTGCTGAGATGCATTACATCAGCTGCACCTCCTGTTTAACACTGAATCACTGGCGTGTGGTGCTGATGTGACAGTTTCAGGAGCCACTTGATGTTTGCTGGCGCCTCTCGCGGCTCGGCCGTCCCTTGGCTGCAATCCAGCAAATTGCGTCACAACCCACGGATCTTCACAGCTGCGTGGCATGAAATGGGAACTCCTGAAAAAATCAGGTCAACTTGCCTAGAAGATCTGAAGCACGGAGACCTTTACCCTCACCGTGCCGAACTCGGCTACTACAAGACGAAGGCTTTTGTGCCTGTCGCGATACTGCTACAGGCTGAACCAGCTGCCTCACAGACTTCGCGGCCCGCTTGAGTCTCAAACTTCCCCCGAGCGGATGGGAAGGCACAAAGTTCTTAATCGCCAGGCGGCGTCCAGCCCTCTTCGCGTCCAGTTATACGGGGCCTCCAGCAGCCCCGCAGGCGGAACGCTTCTTTGTCGGCTTCGCCTACAGTTCAGACGGTCACCTGTCTGGCAGGGTGATGGCGCCTGCGCCAGCGAACGCAGCTGCAGCTCCGGAAGCTCTAGCAGCTGGGACAAGAACTTGACGTGACAAATCAGGGAACATCTGGCAAACCTCACGCCAGTTCGAAAGCCCCGAAGGGATCGACAAAGTGCTTTAACTTTATGCGCCTCCAGGCCGACTCTTCGATGCAGAGGCACTGGCAGACCATTTGCATTGCTGCCTTTCCAGTCTTCCCAATCCTGCTTCAGGTTGACGAAGAGAGCCACAGGAACATGCTTCCGGTGGCAAATACCTGAGTTTAAAAGGATTCCATGCAAGCAGCTATCACGAGATGCCAAGCAGAAGGCTACCAGTCGATCTGGCCGCTCACGCCCCGGACCTCTTACGCAGCCACTCGGCGATGCAGCGGAACTCAGCTCCATTACAGCTTGCGCACTGCGTAGCTGGCAAAAGCCATTTGATGCAGGCCCACGAAAGAGCGCGGTCTGTGCCCCTGCATGATCGGAATCACAGCAGAATGGTCGCTTGACAGCAAGCATATGGCTTTCAGGGGACATGTTGAGTCGGTGAGGCAGCGACCACATGCCCAACGCTCTTTGCCACAGGCTTTGATCTTCTACGACCAGGTATCACCGCCCAGCGCTGGTGTAGAAGAGGACAAGCGCGTTTGCTTGTTTGTGGCACGCGAGTGGCACCTCAGTGCGGCGAAGGCAGCTCCAGGGGAGACCTGGGCTGAAGCTGCTCGAGCCTTGAGACACGGAAGGAAGAGTTCTCGGAGTCCCGGTCACGTCCTAGGCACCCGGCGACCGCGAGGCCGAGGCCAGCGAGGAGCGCTCCAAAGCGCTTTCTTTGGGTGTCTTCCAAAACCGGCTGCGGGCGCGGGCAAGAGCACCAGGAGAGGCTTGCGTCCCACGGCCACGTGCCTCTCCCGGACTTGTCATCGCCTTGGCAAGTGGCCGAGGCAAAGATCTCGTCTCTGCTGTCATGGGTAGTCAGGTAGTCGCTTCTGTCAATGTAGCACTGATGACCCTTCTGCCAGGAACTGGGCCAGTCGGGTCGCATGGTACCTCCCAGGTACCTCCTCGTTCGGTTAGGCCACCGGCCTGCACAGCATAACCGTGGAAGTCTTTAGTTGCTCGGTGTCCCAAGCTGAGGGCGAGGGAGAGAGACATATGTATATATATATATATATAAATAAATAAATAAATAAATAAATATATATATATATGTGTATATATATATATATGTGTGTATATATATATATATAAAATATTATATAATACACACCCACATATGTGTGTGTGTGTGTTTGTTTTGGTCTCTCTCTCTCTCTCTCTGTCTCTCTTTCCTCTCTCTCTGTCTCCGTCTCCGTCTCCGTCTCCGTCTCTCTCTGTCTCTGTCTCTGTCTCTGTCTCTGTCTCTGTCTCAGTCTCAGTCTCAGTCTCA
>CAJNDV010035441.1:26591-42942 GCA_905221635.1 Symbiodinium sp. CCMP2456
CCCTCCCTCCCTCCCTCCCGCCCTCCAGCTAGCGTGCTCGGTGACGAGGTGACGTCCGTAGCCATGTGGCGTAAGTGCGGGTATGGCAATCTTCCATTAAATGACATGTGCATTCGGACAGTGGTGCAATGACACCCGTTTAAGGGCTTAAGGGTTGTTTCGGGCAAGGTGTGTGCGGGTTTTGGGGCTTAGGGGCAGCAAGTGCACGGCGTGGGGCCTACGGGTGGGAGCGCCGGCTTCTGCAAAAGGTTATGCAAGAAGACAGATTAAGATTTCTTACTTTCAATCGGCTTGGCTGTGCACGGCTTGGCGTGTGGGCTAAGGCTCCGTTAGAGTGACGTGCGATGGTCCAGTGGTTGTGGACTATGAGACTTGACGTGCCTAGACCGCATCCCGATGCCGGCGTGCAGGAGGTGTTGACATGTCCGTGCTGCTTGGGCATCTTCCGCCAGCCTGTGGCGCTTCCTTGCGGACACAATCTGTGCCGTCGGGAGCTTCGTGCTTCGTGTTTGGAACGCTTCAGTCAGGTAAAGTGGCATGCCGAGATCGTCAGAAATTGCCGAGGTGGCTGCTACGTCCAGGTATTTTCGCAGCCTAGCTCTTCTCGAAGATGTCCTCTGTGCCGCACGGACACCTTGCTGTGTGGAAGGGTCCGCATTCAAGACGTCTTGGTTCATTTCATCGGATGGTTGATCATTGACTCTCGCAGCGACAGGACCTGCCTCGATTTGAACTGCGTGTGAATGTGGCCCTAGCAGCGGTTTCGGATTCACTGCGCGCCTTCCAAGCCGTTCGAAGGCATGCTGGGCAAAAAGCGTTTGCAGATAATCCCAAGCGGTGACTCGCCCAGCTTGTGAGGCCGCACCCGCGGCCAAATCTTGGAGACCAGGGCGCGCAGGAGCCGGAAGAGGTCTCGAAGGAATGAATGCCAAAGGATGCCAGAGTCGGTGGTCTTGAAATGTACCCGTTACACTGACGTCCTGGCCAGCTGTCATTCTAGTATTCCATCTTGTGCTGCAGACCGTCCAGAGTTCTGTTTCATATGTGTTTCACAGTTCGGCAGGTAGCATGCATGATTTCATGCCGTCCTGCTTGACAATCCATATAGATGCCGAATGTTATCGAAAACGAGAAAGAGCCAAGATGTCTGGTGCTGGTTTTTTGATCTCACCAAGCTCGAGAGCTGCTTGCTGCCCCCCTCGGCTACAGGAATTCAGGTCTCGTGTCAAGTGCACCAACCACAGCCAGCTTGCCGTCAACCAACAGCAAAATGCAAGGACGGGGCGAGTTGCACCAGTGCCAAGGTAAAGCACGGCGGTGCACCAACAAACGAAACGCACTGCAGCCAGCCCTTCGAGACCCTTTGCAAAGTGGAGCCGACCGGTGTGAGCGAGCTGCAAGAATGTCACGTTTTTCCTCCATCGATGGCCAGCACTCTGCGCTGCGCGACTTGGAGCGCCAGCGCCTGGAGAAGCTGATGGGGCAGCTGCGCCGAGAGGTGGGGCATTCGGTGTGAAACTAAAAAGCAAGCGAGCCTTGAGGCGGTTTGCGACTGAGGTGGAGCCGAAGGCAGACAAGGTTGGCCGCCGCTTCCAGCCCCCAGGGCGGCGCAAGGAGCGGCCGGCGAAGCCGGCAGCCGTGTTGGATCCTGGTCCTGGCGGCCCTGCCACCCCTGGCGGCCCTGGCACCCCTGGCGGCCGTCTGGGGTCCGGGGGGGCGCCTACGCCCAAGGAGCCCAAGCCGCCGGCAGCGACGGTGCCAAGCGCAGAGATGGCCTGGTTGTTGCGAGTTAGCGAGCGATTCGACGAAGAGGCAAGAGAGGCGCCTTTGCCGGAAAGCCCCTACTTGTAGCGACTGCTCGCGACTGCAGATGACTGCAGGTGCACTCTTTTCTGGTCCAACACGGCCTGGATCAGTTTGTCGGTCCCTCAAGTGAAGATGCAGCCACGCATGGCAGTTTCATTGAAGATTTCCAGGCGCCATTGCTGGCTAATGGACCCGGCGCGCCTGGGGCTTCCCTCGAGGTGCCCACCGAGCGCAGCGTTCTCCCGGGAACCACGCCGCGTCGCGCCGCGTCGCGCAGGCGCTGCATTCAGCCTCCGAGGAGCTCTTGGAAGAGGCGCGCCGAGGGAAGGGCCGCCGTCTCGCGAGAGTCTCTCCGCTTTGAAACGGAAGGCGGGCTTACCGGCCTCGCCGAGGCGGCATCTCTTGCAGGCCCTGAAGGCGAAGCAATGCGAAGCACGGAGTCCCGTGGAGCCAGACTCCAGCGGCCTGCAGGGCTCTGCGGTTCAAGAAGACGCACCAGAGCCAGGCCAGGCCGTGGCAGATCCCCAACCAGCCGAGTTGCTTGTTTCAGGCCATTGAATACCATCTGGGGCATGGCGCAGGTGCGACCTTCTCGGTCTCACCCACTGATTGCCAGCATTGGGGCCGTCTTGGGCCACCGGCTTACTTCGCCCTCAAAACCTCGTCAAGCGGCAGCTGCGACGGGTGCTGAGGCACTTGCCTTCGGGCTGGCATCGATGTTCGCGAGGACCCAGCCCGACAACTGGAAGTCAACCTGAGGATGCCTGGACTGCCGGTTTAAATCTACAAGAGCCGGCAACATTCAGGAGAACAGCGCCCGCATTGCCCCACTCGTTGGGGTCTCGAGCAGAGAGAACGGCAATCGAAAGATGAAGCTTGCGTTATCGTGTTCTTGCTGTGAACTTAGTTCCAGCGCCAGTTGCTCATGCTGATGCAGCTGTGGGCGATGACAGTCCGCTTCCGTTGCTGGAGGAGGATGTGAAGGCAGAGGGACATGCGATAGGGAGACACAGCGGCTCAGCGGCTGTCAGTCACAAGTCAAGATGCGGTTCTCATGGAGGTGGGAACCCCGCAGGTGGCCGCGCCTCGGCTTGGTTTTTGTCGTTTTGATCTGGTGGGGCCTGGTGGGCCTCGGGCTCAGGAGCGTCGGCCCCCTTCGAGCAGGGCTTCCTCGAAACTTGCACAGGCAGACGAACGCAGTGGTTGAAGTGTTCCCAATGAGTCCAGTCACAGGCTGAGCCTGCACGGCCCGACAGAGCACTAGAACACAGAAGCTCCACCTCAAGTGCACAGAAGGCCCATGCCGAAGCCGCAATCTGTTGCATGACTGGTGCTCGTCGCTGAATGACGACGTGCAGTCGTGCAGGGCTGCTGCTACCAATGCTTCCGGCAAGTGTACGTGGCGAGCGCGTTTCACCTCGAGCCTGAAGAGGTTGGGGCTGTCGGATGCGAGGAGAGCAGACGCATGCACAGCACATCGCAGCACATGACAGGAGCGACAGGAGCAGACCTCCCAGGCCTCTCGGCCCGGCACCCCGTCGTCCCAAAGGCACCGAGCTCCAAAATCTGTCGCCTCTCGTGGGCTCTGAGTTCAGAGATGTGAGGATCTTCTGCAGCTCCGACTGCGTGGAGCGCTTTAGACAGGCCTCCGCTATGGGAGTGTGGTGTTTTGCAGCGGCCGCTTCAAGGGCAACCTTCGATCACTTTGGTCCTCAAGTTCTGAGTGTCATTCTATGAGGTGCTCGCGAGCAGAAGTGCTCGAGCAGTTGAGCCGCTGGCCTTGGGAGCAGGGAAAGTGTCTGGTGCGCAGAGGTTGGGCGTGTGTAGACAGTTGCTCAAACTTATTCCCAAGGCTGTGCAAGCTCCGGCAAGTGGTTGAATCAAGTGCGGCGCTGGAAGCTGCCGCCCAGCATGATGCCCGAGCCTTCTGCTGTGTGAGCGTGCATTCTTATCTTCGGCCGTCGCAGATGCATGCGATGCATGCTAACATATGCTCAGCCTAAGGATCGGATCTCAGTCGATGCATGAGCTGCTGCTTGAAAAGGCTGATCTCGCTGGGTGCAGATTGAAGCACGGGGTTCTACAGGTCCTCGTCCTTTTCCTGTTGTGTCCAGTCAGAGCCTTGCTGCTTTGTGTTTGTTCATCGGGTTCGTAGCGTCCGTGATTTTCTCGTCTCGCCTGTTGTGTCTGTGTTGGAACCCAAGTCACCCTTTTTATCCTTTCATCACGCGTGGCGTTTCCTCTGCAGCCAAGTTTGGCGTGATCGCCTGCGACCTGCATCTTGGGCACCCGAAACATCATTCACCGAGAAGATCTTACACACTCCGAGATACCCAAAGGAGAGCTGTTTGTGACAACCCGTTAGGAGCCGTGCATACCTGGCAGCGGCCAGATCGAGAGAGCATCAACACTGATGTGTATGATAAGACCTGAAGGTAGCAAGTCAAGTTGCCAGTGCCGTGACAGTTTTCCGAGTTTTCAGGCCCCTTTTTACTTTCCCCATGACCTCCATGCCACACGCCGTGCCGCCTGTCAAGTCACGAAGCCGTTTTATAGTGCCGCATAGCCGGCCATGGCAGAGTCTTGTTTGCACGGAAGCGGCTGGCAGCCTGTGATGCTTTTCGTCGCTTTTTTGTTTTCGACCACAGTAGGAGGTCGCTCAGCAGGGGCAGAAGCGTAGAAGTACCAGCTGTTTCCTTGCTGCACCGACCTCGAAGCCTAGGGCGATGATGCGGCGGAGAACAGGACTCTGCATTTGGACGCACTCTTGCACGGCAAACACTGGTAGAGATTCGCGGTCGATTGGCGAGCTCGGATGTAATTACCTGCATTGTCACTCTCTCATAGACCTGTGTTCCCGCTGGGAGGAAGAAGCATTTACTCAACCTGATTTGCGAAGTAAAAGCGAGGCTCGACGGAAAGGCCGTATGAGCGCTTATGTTGTGGAGGGTGTCGAAGGGATATGAATCAACCGCTTTACAAGTGTCCTGTGCTGCATTCCTGGCAGGTGGACAGCCTCAGCTTTCCCATTCCACAGTTTATTGTGATTGGGAAGCAGAGTGTTGGCAAGTCGCGCCTGATCGAGGCAGGAGACAGCAGAGTCGTACTTTCGCGCAAGCAAGACCAACCGCAGTGCAAATCGGACACCAAGGTTGCGTAAGTTTTTATGTACAGTTTAATCGCCATTGTAGCACGTGGGGGCGAGAAGCAGGGCGCGGCCCGGGGTAAGGGGGGGAGAAATACATGGTCCTCTGGAGACCAAGACGCCCTCAGCCTCCGGCCTCGGAGGATGAGCAGCCTGATGTCTGAATTGGACGTTTTTTTCATCCCTTCTGTGCAGCAGACAAGTCGTTCTTGGCTCCGGCAAGCTGAAGCGTGGACCTCGTATCGTGGTCCGGGCCGCTGCAGGCCCTTGCTGGAGAGACCTTCAACTTCGTTTCAGGCTCTTTAGGATCCAGGCAGGTCTCGGCGGTTTGCATGAATCTGAATATGGCTTGTGGACGCTCGGGGCAGGAGACCGACGGTGCTGGAGTTCCGGAATGTTCCGGGTTTGATGCCTTCCAGGCCAGCGGTCTGGCACAGATCCGAACGGCTTGCCCTGGCTTGCGGTTTTCAGGTGGTCTGTCTTTGACGAGAATCTCAAGAAATGGTCGACGTATCCGGTGCAAGAGGTGATGATCATCGTCGGCAATGCTCACGAGGCCAGTGATGGTCGTCGGCGGAGCCGGAGCCGCGAACTGCGAGCCGAAGTTCGATTCTTCTCGCTCGGGAGGCTTGTGGACAGAACGTCAGCGAAATGCCCATCCGTGTCAAGGTGGAGGGCAGCTGCCTCAATCAACCGAATCCGTAACTCGGGCTGTGTGAGAGTTTGCTGCGGAGGTCAAGACTGTACAGACCTTGGACTTGTGGACCTGCCTGGATTCAGGCTCCTGCTCGAATGCCTCTTCCAACTCCCACACACCCCACTCTTCTGCCGGCTGGCACCAGACATCTTCCGATCATGTGCTTAACTTCCCTCTGGGGTTGCCCAAAATCATTCTTGCACTGTTCCAGGTTTGCCCACTGCCTGCTTCTGAACCATGCCGAACGGCAACAATGATGGTAGCAATAGCAGTAAGATCGACGGCTCAAATAGTGGTATTTCTAGCAGTCATAGCAACACTTGAAAAAGAGTAGTATGAACTAGGAACAGTCGCAGGAAGCATCACAGCCAAAGTCGTCGCAGCAACGACGACAGTGGTTACACCGACATTCACCCTCGAGCCGGGACGGTCCTGCAGGTCCTATGCCAAGGATGATGCTATGCAGCAGCTGGCCAAAAAGATTGACACTATGGTGTTCAAGTTCATGCCGCTACCCCAGCTCCGATGAGCAACGCGAAGACATCACCCATTGTCGACCCTATTCGATACAGGAACGATGAGAACAACATCATGCTTTGTGTGGAGGAGGCTGGAGACGCTGCAGGCCGCCCTGAGTTCAGAGTTTGCTTTCGCACCGCAACCGGCATGCACTGTGATTGTGGGTCAACTTGAGTGGAGTGTGTCCTGGCTCTGCTAGGCTTTGCCACGCTTGGGAAAGCCAAGCAAGTGGACCCGACATACAAGCGGACCATCCTCATAAGGAACAAGCTCGACAAGTGAGACCACCTGACGTGACACGTGACAAGCATGTCAAGGATGTGAAAGCTGAAGCTGCAGGTACTACGGTGATCTGACACCGGAGAACATCAACAAATGGCGCGAAGCACAGCATTTGGGAAACGATGTTGAGCAGATTGACTCGCAGGATTTTTATGATTCAGGCTGGAGGGCTATGGTGACCTTCCTCAGCACTTGGCACGCTTTGCCGTGTCCTTGCCAGGAGCTCAGCGATAGACATGTGCTTTCTGCCTGGTAATGCTTGCACCGTGAGGCAACTTGATGTTCAACTTCTTGTTTCGAGACTGGTAGCCCCGTTGTGTCCCATTTGCGAAGGCCGCACTGGACTGATACGATGCCCAAAGCGTTCGGCGAGATGCGCAAAGACTTTTGCCTTGATTCATCCAGGGTTCGGAGCAGGGGGTTAAGTTTCTCGTTCCTCTGCCTCGACAGAGGACTGCGCTGACCGAGACATGGAGACGCTGGCTTCGAAGGGTGCATCCGCAAAGTGGGACGCTGAATTTGTGCGTCTTATCATCTAAGCACGGAGAGGTTGCACAATGCACAGAGAAGGTACAAGATGACAATTGGGTTTCAAAACTTTAGAAACTTCATGGAGGCTGGAGCTCGAGGGCACCGCTGTGAGAAATGCACGAGGCAGTTGCCACTTGCAATGCCCTTCGACAGATCAAGATCCAACAACTCTTTGCGGATGCATTGGCACCAATGCTGACCAGACTGAAAACTATGCAGGAGGACTGATCGCCGGTCAGATGTGGATGGTATGTACAGTCTCTCATGGGCAGGAGCACGAGAAGAAGCTGGATGTGATCCGGCAGGAAACAGAGACGATCAATGAGGACCACTTCTGCACTTCTGTGCCTGAGATCTGTGGTTGCTGTTATGGTGTGATGCATTCAGGGAACAGCTAGAGGAAGCTTCACACGTCCTTCGGCCTTTTTCTTCGGCTCTGCAAGCCATGTATCCCTCTGCTCAGGACAACATCCTCCACGCAACGCGTTCAGCTGGAATCACGTTTGCTCAAAGCTTCATCTTTCTTATGGAGGCATCTGCTTCTTTCGAAGTTTTTCCAGATGCGCAGCACTGGGGGCGATTTGCAACCCTGGTGCAGGGCGCGCTGTCTTCCGAGCACAATCGAAAGACGTTGGAAGAAGAGCTCCGGTCGTTTCATGAGTGCCCTCTATCGCACATTCTGTCTCTGCCTGCGCGGGCATATTGCGTTTGCGTAGCATGTTGGAGCTTCTGGTTGATATCGTGTGCGGTCCAGTTGACTAAGATGTTTTCGTGTTCATAGGCTCTTTTTCTCAGGTTGGTTTGTGCTACTGAATCAGTTCCAGGCGACAACATCTGTTGACATCCCACGCCTCATTTCGCGGCAGGTACTGTTCGCGGACGAAGACTTTAGACGAACAGGAACTGCTTCCAGTATCCTTTGAGGACAGGCCTGTTCCTGCCTCTGGACCCCTGCACTTCTGTTTGACCCGTGCCGTGTAATCACGAGGATCTGGATTCGTACGTTGCCTACCTTCGTGATACGGTGAAGCTGCCCGCCATGGACGTGTCGCTCAACGGCGGAGCTCAGTTCCGAAGGCCCTCGAGTAAGTCTGAGTAAGTGAGTTTCTGGTGTTCCTTTTGCTCCACAATATACTGCCATGAATCCATGGCAGTTAAGCTCATGTGTCAAGTTTGCGCTCGCTCCTATGTGGTGACGAGTCATTCCAGGTCATCCTTTGCGTGCGTTTGTTTTCTATCGAGTCGCAAGGGCGGCCAGCATGTTGACAGTGACTTGTGCTGCTACTTTTAATGCTTTGTCGAAAGCGGGTGGCTCTGGGAGGGCTGCAGACTGCACGCATCGCCTACTGCAGGGTGATGTACGAGGTCGAGGTGTTCACCCGCTTCGCGGGGCTCGGCAAGAAGCTGGAGCCCGTGGATGTCATTCAGGTGCGGGATAAGACAAAAAGGCTTCTGAAGGCGTTTGATTTATTCCTGGAACTCCCCGAGGCGAGAGGCTCTGGCTTGAAGGAGTGCACCTGGCAGGACAGGCTCTCGTCATTGTCTTGTGAACTTTGCATCGCTGTCTTGGAATTCGTGATGAAAGCGGGCACCATGCAGGATACCATTACGCAGCTAATGATGCAGCATCCCGTCTTTGGTTTTCCTTACTTGGTGTTTGATGTCAAGTCCGTGCAAACCAGATGGCGATGCCGTTGGATGTCTAGCAAAGGAATGCGCCCACTAGAATGCGCACAAAGACGAAATATGTCGGGGAGCGATTGAAGTTCTTCTTCGGAGAGCAGAAGGAGGCATGGTGCATCGCAACGGTCTGTCGTTTCGGCACTTGGAATTCGCGAACAGGCCACGGTGCAGTTCATGCTCGGACTCACAGGTTCTCCGGAGGAGCATATGTTTTCACGCTTGATTCCCAAGCAGGCCTCCGTCCAGAGCTTCGGTCATGAAAGCTCTTCGCTTTCTCGCAAGCTTGCAAGCAATTGCAGGCACAGGTGATTCAGAGAAATGACACGATGAAAAGATGCATCTTTGATGCCTTCGATGCTGCATGTGACAAGCATCGAATTCGATTTATGCAGAGCCGTGGATGCATACAGTTTGCACTGGCACTCACGAGGACAGAGGGCTCTCGTCTTCAAGTCGTAGTAGCTAGGAAAGTCAATTCTCAGGATGTGGTGCGACTTTATGGACAGCATGTTCCAGTCGCCCCTCATGCTGTTGAAGTCCGGCTCAATGCCATCGATTGGCTCGGGCTACGAGGAGGAGATTGCTCCGACTTTTGAATCAACAAAGGCCCCCCCCTTCTCTAGCGGCTACAGCACAGCAAGTCGTGCACAGTTCTATTGGGGCCCGGGTCTTTCATCGACAGGCGCGCATCCATCAGGAGCGAAGAGGGAGAGGTACTCTGCAGACGGCCCTCAGGCGCTTGTGAATACCTAGCAACCCTAGCACCTTCTTTTTGATCCTCTTTTCCCCGTGTCTGGGAGGGAGAAAGTGAAGCAGATCCCGGACGAAGATGTAATGGCCAAAGAGTCAGTCAAAATGGTCCAAAGGCAGGAAGCGGCGGTTGTCGCAATTCCTTGTGATGGGATTTTCATTTGCACCAGAGCTACAGCGGGGGATCTGCTGTCAAGTCCAGCACAGTGTTTTTGCATGTTTGAGCTTCTACCGCCTCCCACAATCCCTCGTGATCAGCTGGGGTGGCCAAGATGGATTTAAATTCATAGGCATGCGAGGTAGTGTACCAAGTCAACCCCCTCTCTGTTTCAAAACTTTCGTGTATCTCGCTGTATGTCTGACATCGCACCTCTTCAGGATCATTGAGCAGACCTTTGCCGTCATTCGAAGCGCGTGCTCCTGAGCCAATCGAGGTATGTCTTGTTGTGCTTTGGCCTAAGACGAAAGTACCCGATGGTTCTTTCGGGATCGTCTACGTCCAACTCAGCCTGCATTTGTCTGCAAACCCTGTTGTAGCCCTTCGATCTGTCGGCTTCAATGTTCGTCGGCCTGAGGACTCATTGAAAGTAGTGTTTGTTCCAGCAGTTTGCTTCAGGTGGTTGCGGACCACATGCAGCTGTACTCGGAGACTCGGTCTTGTGTTCTGGAGTTCGCATTGTCAACCTTTCGGACCTTTCGTTTTTGGCAGAAACCTCTGGTTCCTTTGCCACTGTGTTGGCTGCGCTGCTGTCGGCACCTAGATTCGAGACCTAGACAAAAGGCCATGCTTCTGATATCATTCGACTGGCTGGCGCTACAACGCACAACTCGTGGGCTCATTCGAGGAGTCCTTCTTCCTTCTCCCCATGCTGCGACGCCTTGAAGGGGTCATGGCTGACATGGAGCTGCAGGACACGGGGGACTGGGCATGAACCAATGACGACGAACGTGCGGAACTTGACAGGAGGAGGACAAGGAGAAGTACAGAGCGCGAAAATCCGTCCTAGAGAAGGAGAAAGCGGCGTCCGAAGGCAGCTTGCTGCGATGTCCATCAATTGCTCCAACACTGGGCTTGACTTGTGTCCTTGGCAGGTATGCTTGCGGACCTTACCCACTGCATCGAAGCAGTTAAAAGATTCAAGGCCGAGTTGCCTTGCTCGTTTGACAGCGCAGCCGGACTTTGCACCGGCCGAAGTATTGCGGCAGCTTTGCTATGCGCTTTCAGGTCACCTACGGTGGGGGGCACTAGCTGCTGAGAGGGCCACTTGTTTTCCATTTCAGCAATGTGAGGCCTCCGCCAGTTTGAAGTGCACCCGCCTCGCAAACTGGTTCTCCGACTTCGCATGGTGACATAGGAGGAAACACACACACACACAAGAGCCACCAGAACAAGTGAGAGCAGACGGTGTCCACAAGCTGTTGTACATTGTTCTGCTGGAAACACAAAGCTTGAACTAGACTCTCCGTGAGTACAGTAGGAGCAGGTGCGGCGCAGCTACAGCGCGTCAGCTTTGCCTAGCCGGTCAATGCGGCTTCGATTTAGAAAGGCAGACTTCCAAGAAGCTGTAGCCGAAATAAGACTGCGGAGGGAAACGGTCCGCGGATTCATGAGAGTTTTTGCCGGCACGCAGTCCAGACCGGCGCGACTTTTGCTGGCAGGATCGCAGACTGGAGGGGCCTGTAGACCTTCCGTGGCAGTGCAACACGATGCGGTTTGGTTTACTACATGGGGTCTGGAAGGTCTAAGATGTGGTTTGCTTCCGCAAATGCAGAGCATGACGCAGACGGCCAGCCATGGTCCTGGCCGTGTTTGCCCTCTCGGCAGCTTTGTTGGCGGTGACAGCATGTGCTGAGAAGTTGCCTGGTTTCTGAAGGTCGAAAGACGCAAGCGGCGGTAAGTCTGTAGTTGCCATCCGTGGTCGGTGCACCCTTGCCTGTTCTGGATGCATCCAAGGCTTCAAGTCTTTGGTCATGCGCTCAACACGGGGCAGACCATTCCACCACGGTGCGTGCAGGCCTGGGTTAAGCTCTTGGCACCGCGCACACATCTCATCGTAAACGAGAGCTTCCCCGTTCATGGTGGTAGGGACACAGACTGTTGTCGTGCGAGATCTCTGTACCTTAATTTTTCCGCTAACGCGAAAGCCGCCTCGGAACTGGTCCGCGCCTCGCTAGTGGAAGACTAGGACAGAACGAAAGCATTACTTACATTACACCTGATCCTCGGCAAATCTCAGGCTGTCAACAGGCAAAAACCTAATCACAAGACATGATGGGCAGTCGTCCTGGAGCAGACGCTAGCTGCAGATATCTGCTGATGCTGTTTTGAGGCTTCAACAATCGCAGTGGAACTGGAGCGGACACGAAGGGCCTGACCGGAAGGTTCAAGAATGTTTGACCCAGGGCCCAGGGCCACTGACGGGTGACGACCTGCGGCAACGGATCGGCTACCGAAGAACAGGAACCTCTTCTAAACTGGTCTACGTCACAATGCCTTGATTTTCGGAGCTTGTGTGGCTGACTCCTGAACTAGCCGAAGATGGAGAAAGGCTTACTTGAGAGCGGCGTCCAGAATGACGAATGCTTTAGGGGCACCGCAAGACCGGCAATCCGAGACAATCAGATCCTGGGCTCAGTGGCTCAACAGGGATCGGCAAGCGAACTTTTAGGTCGAGAAGGTGTGACGCGGACAGCTGGCGTGGTAGCTTTCAGTAAGAAGCCTCCCTTTCTGAAGCCAGGTATCTGACGCAGACTGACTAAGAGCGTTGAAGGGTATTTTGCAACTTAACTGCAAAGGCTGATGAGACGAGTCATCTCCTCTGGGTGGATTGGGCTTTGAAGCCGCCAGGCAGACTGCTGCTGACCACCTCTCTCTGCATAAAGATCATGAAACAGATAAGCTGCTCGTCTTTCCACGATCCATGATGCCTCTGGCCACAGGACCGGCGGCGCATGTAGTTGAGGTGAAAGTCGCCTGGCACACGACACTGCCTGTTGATCCCGAGGCTGGATTCAGCAAATTTCTGGTCTTCCGTTCTTCTCTTGCGGCAATCGCTTCTTGTGGGAGTTGACGCCAGGATCAGGCTGTCTTCGTCGCCCAGCTTCGAAGAAACGGTAGCACCTTCTCCCTGAAGGTGGGCTCGCTTGGAAGCCTGTCAGTAGACGGGAAGTTTTGGGGCTACAAGTGTTGGTGGCCGCACAGATCCGCACAGGACCTTCAGCGTGTGAAGCTGTTCGAGGTTGATGTCATGATTGAGGATCCGCAACTTATGGTGCGTTGTTTGCCGAAGAGCGTCCCATGCCGCCGCGAGGAGCAAGAAGAACAACCAGCTGCTCGAGTGCTTTGGGGTGAGCTAAACCTTGCCTGGATACCCAGTCTGATGCCTGCTCGTTTGCTTGTGGCGAGCTCAACAGCCTCTAGCAGGTCCTTGATGTCGACGGCGGGGACGTGCTCGGCCTGTTGGATTCCTGCGAAGGCCTGGGCCTTTCCTGTAGGAGGCAGAAGGCGGGGCAGAGCAGGCGACAGAGCTCGTCAGGCACCAGCCCCCTTTCGGCACCGTGGGCACATGCAGGCTGCGACGGGTCCGTTAGAGGTTGCAGAGGATCACACGGGATCTCGAGCAAAGTTTGCATCTATTGCTTGGTAGATCAGACTCCGTACGTCGGCAAGACGGCAAGACGGCAAGACGATTTCGCTTGCAGCGCTGATCTGAAGGCGAAGAAGAGATGCAGCACTGGGCCTTGGCATTCACCGTGGCCGCATCCTTGAGCAGACTCTTGTGTTCGGTGAGTGCACACGAGACTGGAAGCTGGCAGAGTTTCGCGCTGGGCAGGGCAGCGACCTCGTTCCCGGCACTGAGGCCCACGCGATCCCAGAAAGGAAACTCCTGCAAGGCACGCCAGCCTGCTTCGCAGGTTGCTTTAAGCTCGGGAGCTCCGGCAATGCCTCCTGCATGGGCTGCTTCCCCAGCGTCAGTTTTACACTTTTCAGGGACTCTGCAAAAACTTCGAATTGCTGGTGGTCAGAGGCATTCAGATTTCGCAGTCTTGACCCAGCAGGCGCGACGTGTGTCCCTTTGCGTATGATTCGAAGGTCCAATCACTGCCCAATCCGAATCCCAATTTCCAATGTCGGGGGAGGTGCCACAGACCAGGGACGGTCAGGCCTGCCCTTGCAGTGATGACATCACTGGAGCCATTGGCTAAGCTGCTAAGCTGCTTGAGTGTATTTTGTCAGGTTCAGCGTTGCAGCTGTTGGCGCGGGTTTTGGAGGAGGCGCCATGCCTGCGCACTGCCGCCTTGTCGGTGACACAGGTGAGGGCCACCCAGACTGCTGCTTCAGGCGAAATGCTCCAACGAAGACAGCCTTCTGAAGAATCTTCGGAGTTTATCAGGATGTTCCTGGGTGCTGCGACCTCAGGAGTGCTTGCCGTGCTGGCAAACGCTGTGTGCGATGTTTTGAATGCTTGAGCGTTCTTGCATGCTCCGAGCAAGCCAGCATCCGACATTCAAAATCGGTATGATGTCGGCGGTCATTCGCAGCCGCCTAATTCCCTACCGTTCCCTTCCCATTGACAAGGGCATTGCCAGTACCCGGGCGGTGCCATCAGTATCGTGACAGAAGAATCGTTCAATAGGTTTGATGCACTATGTCACTACGCCATTCCAGGAAGCTCACCTGCGGCTTAAGTGTTTCTCCTTCCCATGGCACATGCGTGCTTTGACTGCTGCTGCTCTCCGGCGAGAGCTCTTGATGCTGGTGACCTGCCTGGTCGCAATGTGCCCCAGAGCATGGAGCCTTGATTGAACTCAGCTTTTCACACAGGCTCGATTCACACATGTGATTAAAGCTTGCCGAGGTGGCGCAGTGTTTGGACGGCGAGTCCACTCATCGCCAGTCACGGGAACAATTGCAGAAACTCGTCTGCGCCTTTGCGCCCCGGCGGCTTTCGAAAAGTCTCCTCACGTCTTGGGGTTTCAAGCTGGGCTTAGCAGAGGTCCGGCTGCGGGCAACCAACTATTCACACAAACTGCATCTGCTGAGTCCTTGCGTGTCAGGTTGGCAGAGCTTCAGCAGCAGGTGGCTTGGCGTCAGTGGTGACATTTCTGCTGCGGAGATGCGTGTTGAGCCTTAATTGACGGCTTCACTTTTCTTGACTGGGACTTGCCTCCACCTCCTTCTCAGGTCAAGATTGCCGAGTGTCGAGGGTACAACCGCCTGGGCGGCGCCAAGCGGCTCAGTACCAGCTGAGAGATCGAGCTCGTGTTCTCGTCACTTGCCTGCCAGCTGTCCGATGCTGGAGCGCTGGAGCATTCGTGATTTCTGCAGCGCATGCAGCTCTATTGCGAAGCCCAGGAACTGAAGGGCTCCACGGATGGGAGCGACCAGTGGCAGCAGCTTCGTGCCTGGAGCATTGGCAGTTTGCATCTTCAGCAAGCAGAAACCTCAACAGTGTCAAACCAGCTGGCTTCCGATGCGGTCAAATCAGCAATTCTGGTTTCGGCGCAGACGGAAACTTGGTTGCTCATCCTGAGCGGCAGTGAGGAGCGCGACAGTTTCTTTAGTGCAATGCAGATCTTGCAGCTTTACCAGACGCTGGCAGAGCAATGCCCGGTATCCACCCCAAAGAAGGGTGAGGCTGCCACTTTGACGGAATGTGAGGGAGACCGCGCTCTTTTGCGGCAGGGCTCTCAGTTGTTCAGAGACGTGAACACTGTCAATGGGATGTCGGTGTGAAGGCCTCTGCTCGACCAAGGCCACCCGGACGAAGTCCAATCAGCCCGCCGGTGTCGCCCTTTGCATGCAAAGCACCTGCACCGCCCCCGACTCCGCAAAAACCCGATGCTCTGTAGTCACATGATACCATCTGAGTCGTGTGGCAGCTCCTTGTGTGCTCTCGACGAGTGCAAAGCACTGTCTCTGAGAAGCGCAAGCTGCCTTCCGAGCGAAAAGGAGTGGGGAAGATGCAACTCGTGATTAGAGTTGTGCGATGTTGTGAGGCTGCATGGTTGCAGGACTGTGCAGGATGCAAGAGTCACCTTTGAGGGTCTGCCTTCTGCTGAAGGCATGAGTACCCCATCTACATCCTCCATACCGGGTCTTGCACTTGGGAGTCGCTAGAGCCGTCACAGGGTTAACCGAGCTGCTTGCAAAGCCCAATGTAGCAGGGGATTCGACCTACCTTGCCGCGTTGGAGCACAACATGCCAAGGCACATGGAGCGTGCGACGGAGCAGGAACTGCTGATGTGGATGGATGTCGTTCGAACAGCTGCCTCCCCTAGTCCGCGACTCGGCAGAAGGTTGTTTTCTGTCGCACGAGCGAACGTACGAGCAAAGTGTTGCTCATGCTTGGGCAGCCGTTTTTCTCCTTCCGCGTGATCATGCACACGGGCTATCTCAGAGAAAACTGCGAATTCTGGCAAGCTGAATGTCGAACCTTCTAGGCTTGGACCTTCGCTTCATCGACGTGTCAGACGACTTTCAAACGGTGAAGCTTGGAGATGGGCAGGCGGATGCACAAAGATTCAGATGGAGTGTCGCAGATGAGCGTGACTGGCTAAGACTGCAGGTCCGTCTAGACCGACTTGATCTGCCATCCGCCAAGATGAGCCCGGTGGTTTGAGCTCTCATCGTCTTGGGCGGTTCCATCTGAGTCTCAAGTTTCCCCGCATCGTGTAAGGATGTGGATGGATGCGACACGTTCAGATTCGCCTCGGATACGGAAAGAAAAGCCACGCCGGCACGAGGCCTGTCGGTCAGTGCAAGTGGCAAGCGTCGTCGAAATTTGCAGCTATCTGATTTGTCCACAGGCAGGGTACCGACACATGTGTCGGTTTCAAAGCTCGAATGTTCTGGAACTGCCAGCTTTTCAGCGAATGCTCGGCACTCAGAAGCCTGCTGATGCGGGCTTGCGGATCGTGCGGAGCGAAGCGATTG
>CAJNDV010035441.1:43042-73804 GCA_905221635.1 Symbiodinium sp. CCMP2456
TTCACCCTCTACCAGTGCTTGAACTAAGTCTTCGTTCTCTGCTGCTGTGGTGGCCGGCGCGGGCTGCTGCTGACGTTGGCTGCCGGCCTTCGCTGCTGGCGAACTGAGTTCCTACCTCGCGCTCTTCTGAAGTTTTGTCAGTGTAGTGAGTCTTGTACATAGCGTTCAGCTCACTTTAGGCCCTTTTGGCCTTTGTAGAAACGTCACCAGGGGCTTTCCGCCTTCTTTCTGAAGTGTTCAGCTCGGGCCTTTTGAAGCTCCAAAGCTGCTTGCGATTGCCAGTCGCTTGTACAGGAACGTCTTGCTGTCGGGCTCCTAGCTACCAGCAAGCTTCAAAGTAACAGTTGTGCGAGTGCCTGCTTCGGTCTGCTTTCTGTAGCCTGAAGCTTTTGGGCGCTGCACTCTTTTCTGACGTGACAGTGACCAGACTGTTTCTGCGGACCTC
This sequence comes from Symbiodinium sp. CCMP2456, assembly GCA_905221635.1. NCBI lineage: Eukaryota > Dinophyceae > Suessiales > Symbiodiniaceae > Symbiodinium > Symbiodinium sp. CCMP2456. The sequence continues at coordinate 43,488 of CAJNDV010035441.1, forward strand.
TCGAGGGCGCAGAGACTTCACAAGAAAACTTGGCAGCAAACAGCTTTCTGTAGGCTAGCTTGCATTTGAGTGCGTGCTTGCCCGCTGCAAAGGGTAGGGTTTCACGGCGTTTGAAAGGGTAGGTGGGTAGGCCTTCTGTGACACTGTAACTTGAGAGACGAAAAGCTTCTGCACTTGGGGGCAGCTCACGTGCAGGGTGACCCCGACATCCTTCGTCTCCTTTCTCTCACCAATCTGTCACCTCTGGCACGGGCGTTGCTTCTCAGCTGAGGCGTTACCTGCTGCACTTAGACTCGGATGCCACCTTTCAGTGTGAAGGATCCAAGTAGAGAGCATGAGCGGTTTGATAACCTTGCCATAAGCCTTTACGGGCGAGCATGTACGACAGGATCCAGAAGTGTGGACCCCTTCAAGGACTTCTACATGCCTACATGTGCCGACCAAGCTTTGGCATCCCAGCAGTGGCACCATCTTAGGCAGACAGTTGAGGAGTTATAGATAGTATCTGCAACCACACATTATCCCTTCTTGGGCTGTTTTGGCGGAGACGGAGGAGATGATCAAATACAGATCTGTGTACGGGTCGTGCTCTGAGAGCGGACGTGGGAAAGGTCCATAGCATTCTGTTGCTCGCGAGGCTCTTTGAGGTTGGACTGGAGGATCCGGCACACACGCAGGGGCACTGGCCTCAGCAAAATGGGCCAGAGTTCTGTGCAGATGGAGTTGTCTGATGTGTGCGCCGAGGTGGTCGAGCTTTGTCAAGGAGCGACTGGCTGAGGGGGGAGGTGCATTGGCTTTCGAGCCTGAGGTTTGGCTTCGAGTGTCGCTTTAGGTGGGTTCTCCTCAACGACTTGCAGCTCGGGACCCTGTTTCTCACCTACCTTGGCATGAAAACAATGGCACTCTGCGAGGCTTCCGAACCCACCGGCTTTGCTGTCAACAGCTGGAATCTACGTCACTCTTCCCGCCAGAGCGCAAGGGAGCTTGAAACGGCAAAGCCTCGGCCCCTCGGCTCCGGCAAAGCCGAGGTCCAAGTCGACGGCCTCGAGCAGATGCAAAAAGTACCTCTCGCCTCGCTCTCGCTTACCTGGGGCACCGCCTGGGAGGCGAGCACTCGCCTTTGCCACTGTGCGTCTGCCGTGCGTCTGTGCTTCTTGCAGCTCGAAGGTCCTCGACCTCGACTTCTTCCATCGACCAGATGTGCTAGAGTTCAGCCGTCGTGTCGGCGGACCTGTTTGAGAGTTGCAATGCTGACATCGGTTTGAAGTCCCTATGCCGACGAATGTGACATGATCCATCAAACCGAACAAACATCGGCATGTAACCTGCCCAATGAGTCAGACACTCCCAGAATCAGGACAGAGCAGACAGCAACCTTTCTGTTGCTCTTGATAAGGCTTGTCAGACCATCAGGCCCATGTAGGTCGCCGCCCTGAGCCCCCTCAGGCCCCGCCTCCCTGCATTCTCCATAATGTCATGCGAAGGGATGTGCAGCAGCTCTTCAGTGCGTCTCCCCAGCTGCACGCTTTGCTACTGCCCCGAGTAACGAAGTGAAAACTCCCCCAAGCTTCGTTGAAGGGTAGAGTCAAGTCAGACTCCGGATTTTCCACACGGTGCTTTTTCCGGCGGTGCTTTTCTCTTTCTTGGGGGCAGTGGCAGGTCGAGGCTACGCTTGGGCACTACAGGCCAAAGCGTTGCGAAATTTGACGGTGTTGACACACTGCGAGAGCTCGCAGATGCCTGGTTAGAAGGCATCTCTGGGGTGACCATCTCATTCGCGCTTATCAGGCCAGGTTTCGTGCCTGCGAGTCGCCTTGCTCGATGCCTTGCTCACATCTCCACAGGGAAGTTCAGGAGCAAACGGCGAACGGCAGCAACAGCAATACATGGCTCGCTCTCCGTCCCCCTTCCTCTCTCCTTTCTTTCCTTGGTGTACTTAGTCCAAAAGGACCTGCCTGGCCCCGCAGTGCATCCTGTAGGTGCTTCTCCACGCGTCGCTCGAGCAAGTACGCTGCTTTGATACCAACGAGCTACATGGCAGGTGGCTCTACTACCTGCAGTACTTGAGACTCAATGTTTAGAGCTGTGAACAACTCGTGCTCACATCGCCTGTTTCGCACACTCATGACTACCTGCAGTCATGGCTGTTCTTCGGATGGGATGTTCGATGCGGAGGAGGCACCGCTCTTTCCATCAGTGGAGGAGTTCAAATTTAGCAGAGGATGTATCATACAATTGTCTGACGGTAGTTGGAAGACATGTGCTGCAGGTCAAGAGGGGCGAGGACAAGGGCTGGGAGAATATCTACCAGGTAGAGGAGGACATTTCATGCCGTGGACTCAGTGGACAGCATATTGACCTGAACGGCAGAGCCATGCTCGGAGCAGGCCCAGACCTTTGGCTGGAGAACGGATTGCGAGGCCAGTTGAGTTTCTTAAACACTTCTCGCTGCGTTTCTCTCGGGCTCGTGCGCACATGTCGTCCTTAGCTTAAAACCCCAGGGCCCACAGCAAACACGCGGTTCCTTGCATGGGTGCATGCGAGCAGTATGCGAGCCTTTGATGGAGGAGGGTCGATATTTGCAACATAGCATGGCATCGCCTAGCAGCAGGTAGCTTAGCACAGTTTAGCACATGTTCGGGCACGTATGTATGTAGCGTGTGTAGGTTTTTAGGATCTGGTATTCAGGCCCACCGTCCTATATGTGCAAACACACACACAGGATGGGGTCCCCGAATTGAGCAGTGGGTTTGGTCAGGAACGGTTAGCGACTGCATCACATGTCGGTGCAAGGTGGGGCCACTATTCCTTAACCGGTCCGTGCGTCCAGGTGTTCCTTGGCAGGGTGGTCCTGGAAGCGGGACTCCAGTTGCCAGAATGCAATTGGTTCAAGCCCTGTTGGAGATTGCTTAGCGTGCGAGGACTTCGCCGAAGGATTGTCTGCAGCTGTGCAATGGAGAAGGCCTGTGTCAGGCGGGAGGGTGCATGAAGCTGTGTGCTTTTGGCAAAGATGCAAGTTCCTGGTGAATGATCGGGGTCTCAGGGCTTCGATTTTGTCTACTACTCGTCGACTCAGACTGCTGACTGCGTGCTCAGACACGAGCGCGCGACGAGCAAGGCCTCTCCGTTGAACTCTTTGAGGACTCTACATGCTTTCGAGGGACTCGTGACAGGTTTGTCAAACCGGCGGCGTTGCGGGTGCCGCCATGGAAGCTTGGAGCCAGATCGGACTTGACAGTTCTCTTGTTACGCAGGCACCCTCCTCGGTTGTGCTTGGGCCTGGTCTGAACGCTCGCGTAATGGGTGCAGCAGGTTGGAGCGGCAAACCGCTACCAGATCATAGAAAGGACCGCTCAGAGGCCACGGTGGGTCAAGGTGAGAAGATCATGGCGTATGTATTTAGGGATATATTGGATAGGGCCCGGTCTCTTTGCGCACTCCCCGTCATCCGCCCGTAGACAGCTGCACTTGCTCCAGCTTGCAAGGCAGATGGACTGCAGCGCTTGGCGTGAGGCAAGTGTGGAGATCGTGAGGTCCCGATTCTGTCTGGGCAAGTGCCAGGAGATGAAGGCGAGAATCCGCACCGCCACTATTGATAGCCTGCAGGATCTGCCGTGAGCTGAAAAACAAGGACTTGGCTGCAGAGCGGATGACTCCATGGATCCTGGATTTGCAGCTGTCTGCCAGACATGCTCAGGCTCACAGCATTCGAAGTCGAAGGCAGTCAGGACATCTTAGCAGGCAGAGTTCGCTCGGTATTCCGAGAATAAGTTACAACGCAGCTGCGGGGACAGAGTCTCCAGCACACTGTAGTGCATGACGACTTCTTGGAAGTCAACAGTAGAGGATAGATGCCTAACTGCATTGGAACCTGCAACTATAGCCAGCTAGGCTGCAACTTTGTAGCTGCTCTTCATGGCAGTGCCCCAGATGTTGCACCCACTCCTTCACCTAACGGTGCTGCCTGCCTGGTTGCTAGAGTCGCGAATTGCTCGCTCGCGGGCTCTTTCTCTCTCTCTCTCTCTGTCTCTGTCTCTCTCTTTTTTCTCTGTCTCCGTCTCTCTCTCTCTCCCTCTGTCTCTCTGTCTCTTTGTTTCTCTGTCTCTCTCTCTCTCTCTCTCTCTCTCTCTCTGCACATACCTGACAGGATACGAAACACAGCAGCACTTTCGTGAAGATCTGCTGCACAGGTGTCGTCTCGGAGGAGTTGCTACCTATCTAGCCGTGTTAGCAACGTGTAAAATTTAGCCTCTCGACATCTCTCGTCCAAAGAGCTAAGCCCAGAGTTTTGCCGTTTGACGAAGCCATACTGCCGACAACGAAGCCAGGCCTGTCGCGACGAGCTTTTGCAGGCGTGGCGCTCGAGTCGCCTTGAGCCAATGTGGCACTTTCTCTTCCGTTCTGTACAGCTCACGGCAGCCTTCCTTTGATATCTCGGATGTGGCAACTTGCCAATGAGGGATTGTCGTTATCGTGGTGCGATGCGAGGCCAGCCAGTCCATCAACGCACTGCAAGACGAGAAGACCCGGCTTCTACTGGAGGACAGCGAGCAGAGTTAACATGGTTTAGCAGAGTTAAGATGGTTTGGACTCCCGGAGTTTCCTACCCCGATTGCATCCCGACATCAAACACCTCGCTTTCTTGCTCTTCTCACAGGTGGAGGAAGCGGAAGATGAGGCCGGGGACCTTTCAAGGAAAGTTGAAAAAGTGTGACAGCCGCGGCTTTCAACACGTGAGGCCCGGCAGTGGCAGCGCATGGCAGTGGTGCTCCTGCAGAGAGTGGCCGCAGGCATGGCCTGAAAGCAGATGGCTCTGGACCCCAAATATGCCGGTCCGTGCCGGTGGTTGCTGACCAATTAACAGAGGTCTGTCTTGCGTTGTGGTATCAGGTGGAGCTGCCACCCGCACCCGAACTGCGTTCCCTGCCAGGCCATGTGCGCTTCAAGGATTGCTAACACGCAGTCATTACAGTTTGTAGGCGCATCACAAGTCTGCAGCCACCACTTGTGGTGGAGGTTCCGGATGAGGCTCGTCAGTTCTGCTTTGGACCTGGCTGTTGTTCTTCGGCCATGCCTGCGTGCCAAGGTACAAGAAGTCAGCGCGCAAATGCTGAACACAAGGCTCTCATGACTGTGATGTGATGCAGACAGAACTTCGGACAGTTGCTAGCAGAACATTGCACAGTGGAAGATTGTGTTCCGTTCAGGATTCTTCGACAGGAGCTTGCCTTCTCGCAGGCACGGCTACAGCAGGAAGAGGCGGGTCTGCTCCTAAAGTTTCATGCGTTCTGGCCGTGTCAATTTTGGGTACAGCGTGCTTCGACATGTTGTGAACAAGATCAGTGAAGACAAGTTTTCAGTACACTGGACAATGAAGCAATACCTACACTGAGCTTGGCTAGAGTCACAGGAGGCGCTTGCACCAACTACATGCAAGAAGATCAGCACTGGAATGGCACCGTTCCAGCAATGACATCCCCAGCTAATTCTCTCCTCTTTGACTCGGAATGCTGCGGCAAAGCTGCAAAGAGGCTGCAAGCAAGTGAGGCGAGGCAGGTTCTGCTCTATATCTCGTATTAAGCCGGGTGCTCCTTTCGTCTGAGCCTCCGGAAGCTAAGATCAGTTCCTAGAGCCCGGCTCTTTCGTTCCCTTCAGAGCCTCCCCGAAGTCAAGTCCGTGTGCTCCCAGCCAGGCCGAAGTGGAGCAGCTGGTTGCCGACTTAGAAGATCTGCGCATGAAGGAGACTGGCCATTTCCATCGGTGCTTTGCAGCGCGCCGATTTCCAAGCGGCCTGTTTGAAGCCTGCTTCTTTACACCTAGGTTTGAACGTAGAGACTTGTTCCCCTGCGTGGGCCATCATTGACTACGAGAACTGAGGGGAGATGACCAGTACGCATGCATGTTTTCAATGGTCTGTGCGAGCACGCCAGATACATCCAGATAATAACCCTACCCCTGAATAGTTCCATTCTGTTCCGTGTCCATACATGTCCATACCAACGGTGACCGTCTTGTGCTGTAGACTGTTGCTTGAACTAGTCTTGTACTGTCGGAGTCATTTAGATCTGTTCCAGTTTGCAAAAATGACTTGTTCAAAAGTTTCACAAGTCTCGCTGGTTGAGGGATGTGAAGTGCCGAGCTTGTTTTAATGCCCATCCCTGAACTGAGACCCTGGGCTCTCGAGCATTGGCGCTGTGTTTTTTCTTGCTAGCAAAGTCTCGAGGAGCTCTCCGCAGAAGCCACCGTCCAACACCGCGAGTGGCATTCTGCGACAGTGCAGAGTGGCCTGCTTGGCATTATGACCCCAATACGCAGTACAATATTATGTCCATCTAGACTGAGGTCTTCGACAAAGCATTGCAAAGCAAGCCCAGGCCGGTCCAAAACAGATTTTCTTGCTGTAGGCGCTGGTGGTCAGTGCTTATTCTGTTTCGCCGAAGCCAGCGACCGTTGCTGTCGGGACGTCCGCAAACTAGTTTTTCGGCTGAAGCAGTTGCTGAGGAGCCGATTGGGATCCTTGGTTTGGACAGATGGCCTTGACGCTTCAGTACTGCCGCACTTTCATTGATGCACAGGAAGGTGCAGCGAATGTTCAAAAGCCTCGCTCTTCCAGCACGCCTCCTTACCTTGGTCGTCAGAGTTGGGATACAAATGCCCGCCGCGAGGAAGAGGCATTGAGGACATATGTCACCTCCCTTACCACCAACGTGACTGACCTCCGCCCTGGAAAAGACCCCAGGGCCGGCGAAGAATTTCCAGAGCCCGAAGAACAAGCAGCATCCACCTCTAGCGATGCCTGCTTCCTCTTTCCCAGCAAGGGAAGTGTTGGCCATCCTGAGCTTTGCCATCGTCCCTGCATCTATTTTGCTTCCGGCCACTGTGAGAATGGCAGGGCCTGTGGTTACTGCCACATGGAACACCAGGAGAAGCCCATAAAATTGGACAAGCAGCAGCGGGCGATGGTTCACAGTCTTAGCAAGCCTCAGGTTTTGGCAATCATGCTCCGGTACCTCAAGCCAATCGCAGCAAGGCAAGGATTTGAGCTCCAAGCCGCCGAAGTGGTGCAGCTTGTCGAGCGCGAATTCGCCTTGCATGGACATCATGCTGATGAAGCTTTGGCAGAGATTCCGGAAAAAGTCATGAAGAAGCTGAGCAAAACGCTGGACAGGATGCGTTTTTCGGGAATTTTGGGGCTTGCATCGCAGGAGCAGATAGGCTATCCCTTCCGACAGCACATGATTGAGGCACTGGAGAGGCTACGCGCAGCAGCATTCACACACGATCTTACAGAGCACGAGTGAGTGCTTGCGTAACCAAGTTGCATGGGCTGTTCGTCGCTGTACCCTGGTTCGTCGCTGTACCCTGGCCAGAATTTTTCAACAGCCTTGGCTGGCCAGTGATGTACTGACGTACAGCTGCAGATCACTCCCATCATCGCAATGTTGACAGCACTGTAGCACATACAGAAGTAACCCAGGTGCCTTTCAGAAGTTCTCTTGATCTCGTCGCCTCCGGAGTGATATGCAGAGCATGTGATTCCCTGCCAAAAGGCACAGGGATGTAACACTACCCAGCCTCGCCAACCCTTCCTGGTGACACTTTGCGTGACATAACAGCAAGTGCAACCAGGGGTTTGGCCGCGAATTCGAGTACAGGTATTCATGACTTCATCACCAGCCTCTTTCGGTGGATTGAGTGGACTGTTTCTCAGCTTACCTTGAAGCTGACTTTCGGGAGACGTCTGTGTCGGGTGTGTTTGATCTTGAGAGCATATTGTGGAAATGAACCAGCCTGCACCGGGCACGGACGTGAAAAGTGCAACCGTCGACTGGCTTCTATCGGCCTCGTGCCAAGCGTGCAAGTATTGCGCCCCTAGAGCCAGTTGGTATGCGCTTGGTTCCAAGAAATTTTGTGACGATGATGGCGATTTGTCCAGATGTTCGCTGCGGGTCCTGAGCGCTGTAGGTAAAGCGCCTCGCACCTTTCGTCAACAAACTGCCGAATGTACGAAGTTTTGCGGTGAGATGACAAATTGCCCGTGCCGGAAGTCTAAGGTATCAGGGGATCAAACAGCTGTGCATCGAACGCGCAATTGAGTTTTGATAGGGAGGGATCCCCCCACACACGAACACCATAATCCCAGCCACCTCCCCAGAACCGCTGGCAGCTGTCTCTCCTGCGTCCCTTCCTCGCGGATCGCAGGCCATCGCCATGTACAAGGACCGGGCTCGCAGAGCAGAGCTCCATCTGGATCGACTTCGCGACGAGATTCTGCAGCTTCGACAGGCCGGAGCTTTGGGGAATGGAATGTTCCAAGGGCCGTCTAAACTTCCCCATGTACCGTTGTCTAAGCAGAGATGCGGATGTTCGTCGGCTTTGGGGAGGCCCTGCAACCGAGGGGCTCAAAGCTACATGGATGTTGTGTAAAGCCAGTGGCTCAACACCCGTAGCGTAGTTCACTCTAGTCTCTAGTTATGCTGCTGTTTCAACTCCGGGACAGTCTAACGCATTTAATACTGTTTGTGGCGTGGAATTCACATGATGTAGCCAAGAAAGGAGGAACCGCCGGCGTCATGAAACTTACACTGTGAATGTTGACTTCTGTTGCTTCCAACTTGGATTCCATAAACCCTGAAAGATTCGTCGTGCGACCGACCTTGGGTGACAAGCTGTTGTCTTCTGTCTTGCGGACCGGGGGGGAATATCACCAGCGGGACCAATGTCATAGGGAGCTTCAGTTAGCTTGGATTTTACAATGCAGGTTCAGGTCGGGGACGCCGTGTGTGCTGGCTGGCAGTTTTGTAGTAGTTTGTAGCGCGAGAAGCCCCGAATGACTCATGTACGACCGCAGCCTTGTGAGTTTGAGTGCGGTGCTTTCCCTACACGGGTCTTATGTGGGGAAAGGGCAGTTCACAACACCCAACATGGGTTGGCCTGACGGACGGAAACCTGGGCGGTAGGCCTTCGGGCCAGGGTCACGACCCACAAACCCGTTGCCAGAACGTAGGTAAGCAAGAGAGTCATGCGGACCAGTGCGCATGCGGGGAGGGCAGGAGTTTTCTGTCCTCGTTTGGCTTGTGTAAGAAGGAGAAGAAGACGTTCTGTCCCCTGTATTCACGGGTTGACTTTCGGCGTTGTAAGAGCCCGTGACATGCTGGCCGCTTGAAGATCTGCAGGAAGAAGCCAAAGCTGCAACGGAAGAATGCCGGACGATGTCCCGTCGCACCATCTTGGAGAACGATCGACAGTCCGTGACTTGCCCGCATGCTGCGAGCTTTGGTGATGAAGACTGATGTCATGCTGCCCAAACTCAAGACTACTCTTAAGACTCACTGGCTCACCCTAGACTCTTAATTTCTGAAATTGTGGCTTTTCCTGCAGCCATGCTGCGTGCTTTGCCGCTTTGCACGAGGTGTCGCTGAGGATGTTGCTTTATTGCGGCATGCCGTTATCCCATGTTATCCCTATCATGAGAGGAAAACTTGCCAGACCTCTGACCTCTCAGCAGGAGCTTCGCAGCGTGACGCTGGCTTTGTCATCAGCCCAGCTGTCCATGTGCTCGTGCTCGCCCTTGATGTTCGTTTCAAGAAGACATCGAATCCTGAGCTGAACATGCAGGGGTCCTAGCAGCCTCGCAGTGCTTGCAAAGGAGCGGCTGGCTTTCACTTTTCATTTGCCCAAGGTGCGAAGAACTTGCGAGCTCGAACCATGCTGCAGAGAGTGTGCTCGAGGACGCAGCGCGTGAAGAGAGCGTATGCTGTATGCTGATGAAGGGCCGGCTGGTGATTGCGAGCCCAATAGATGCCAATATTCCGTGTGAGTGAGGAACTTCAGAAACCTCCATCATGCGTTTTTGATGCAGATCCGTTCATGTCATTCCAAGTATCACTCTGTCTTCTTTTTCCTGAGAGGAGCAGCTGAACTCGTCTCATGTAGCACAGCGTCGCGTGAGCCAGGGGTCGCGGCTGCGGCTTCTGCTCGGTGAGAATGCACCGAGCAGTCAATGAGTCAAGAACGCATTCCAACGTCGTCGTGCACGCCATTGCCCTGCCCGGGCTGGGAAGTTCGGCAGCGGCGCAGGACCGGCAAAGCAGGCAAAGCACGCCTGGCAATGACGAACCTGGTATCTCTCCACACTGACAAGGTCCAACTATTTCATCAACATCACGCCCAGAATCTAGGAGACTCCAGCTACACCGGTGCCAAGACTGCAGAGGCGTGCCCATCCTGTTCCTTGACTAGACGCGCCGAATCTGGAAGCATAGTGGGCACAATTGGCGAGGCAGGTGGAAGTGCCACAGTGATCTCCAGATGATGCGAACAAGCAATCGGTGGTGGCCTTCTGTTGAAGAGCCTGGGTGAGCAGAATTTCTCCGACCACAACCGAGCACAACAGGCCGGCGCTGCTCCGAATCGCCAGAAGCTGCAACGAGTCGGAAAAAAAACATGGCCAGACGCGACAAGCCAAGAGGGCGAGGCGAAATTTACCCCGTACCCGGGAATCCTGCACAGCAAGGATCTTACACGGTTCACTGAGATTTCGGATTTGCTAGCGGCACAACGACATCTATACTCTTTTTAGATTCCAAGCTGTGCCGTCTGCTCATGTCTCCTGGTGCTGTTTGGAGTTGGCCTCCACTGGCCCGTAAGGTTTGCCGATATTCGTCCAGGAGTCAGCCCACATGTTGACAAGGACACGCAAGTTCTTGGAATTTACAACAGTTCAGGTATCAAGCCAGCACTGTACGCATCCACCATCTGCGGAAGACCAGCTAAAGCTTCACCACGAAAGCCGGACTCGGCTTGTTCTCGCCCGATTCGCGCAGAAGCGCTTGATGTGTCCTGTACAGCTTCAGGGCCGACATAAGTATGTCGCCCGTCGTAGGTCCTCCCTGTTGCAGACCGTCGCGTTGGCCACATCCTAGAAAGGCTTGTCCACGGCGTGCCGATCTGCGTGTTTCGACTTGTCCCTGCCGTCCTCCGATCCACATCGCTTAGCGGTCGCTATCTTGCATATTCTTGCGTACTGCATGACAAGGCCAGACAGGCGAGGTACTTGACCGGCACTCGTAGTGTAGCCTGTGGAATTTGAGTTTCTCTCAGCTACGCCGTGTGCGCTCGCCCACTCCACTCTTTTGGCTTGAGTCGGCTTGAGGGTAGATGAGGGTAGGTGTATGGGATCACGCAGCTGTCAGCACTCCACGCAGCAACCGTTGAATCAGGCCAGTCGTAGCAGAATATACATTTTGCTTTCTAGAGTAGGTTCGACGACGACTGAGCTGAACATACAGGCGGGATGCAGGAAAGTAGACATGTCCAGAGCGTGCTGCTCCAGCTAGTGGCTAGTGTGCCTCACAGGATGGACCACCTGACCGAAGAGCAAACTTTCAACCAGGCAGCTCAAGCATTTCTGCAAAGTCGAAGACATGGGACGACAAACAAAGAGGACTCCGCTCCACGCTGTTAGCTGGTTCAGGTGACCATGGAATGGGACGGCTACAGCTCGCATCTGAGTGGGCACCGAACGCAGGGTTTAGGGGCTAGGCTTTTGGGTTCAGGGCAGCAAAGTAGCACTGCTTGACGCGTGGGTCCGCGCAGCACGTTTGGGCGTTGCTGTTGAAGGGTCTTCTTCTCAATGGCTTGGAGCAGCTGGACTTAAGTTCGTGGAAGGCGTGTGCTGGAACCCGGACCTACAAGTTCACAGTGATTCCGTCAAAATTATCTTCGGGTTTGCAGTCAATGAGTAGCATCTTCGGAGTCGAAGTGGTGCCTAAGGCTGGACAACTTCACCGTCGACCGAGGTCAGCATGAGCATAGCAGAATCTCGGATGGTTTAATCGACGATTTTGTATCGAGTGGGCACAAAGCTTACTGCCCTTGCACAATGCGCCTTGCTTTGGGGCAAGGACGTCCTGGGAAGCCACGTTATGCAAACCAAACTGCTGGAGGCCGACACTGAGCCTCGGCATGTTGCTACCCACTGGCTTCCCTCCGTCTGAATCTTGCAGGCAGCACTTTCAACATCATCGAAGATCGGTGACTTGAGGACGGACGAAACGGCTGCACGTTCACTGGACATGGTTACAGAGAATGCCTGAACGTGTGCTGCCCTGAGGGCGTCGCTGACAGCTGCTAATGATGAGCTGTCTGCCAGTGCCACGATGGAGTCTGCGGCCCGATTTGTGCGATGACTGAACGAGACCTAGCAGTCTAAACCCGTCCGGAGGATAGAAACCGTGCTTGGAACCATCCGTCAAAGACCGGAAACCTATTACAACCAACTGTCTGACTATTGAGGTCCGGTTTCGCGGTGGATCCTGCAAGTGTGCTGCTGGTGGATCGGGTGCTGCGTGCGGACAGCGGTAGCAGATAGTTTGCGGCCGATCGTAGTCAATGCAGGCTTTGCAAAGCGTTGTCCTCAACGCTGGGCGTACCTCAGCCAACAGACGTCAAAGACTAAAGGCGCCATGTGCAGAGACGCAGAGATGTTCGGACAAGTTGTCCGCCTTCCATATTTTCTGGTATGGCCAGGCCAGTCACTTCTTCTGACGTTTGCTGCGCCGGATAATGTCCATCGAGGAAGCGTGAGATTTGCCTCGTCAGCTCAAAATCGAGCACAGACGCACGCAGGGGAATGGCCGTGCTCGTAGGAGCTGAAGTTTCTGTCTGCATCCTTGTGACTGAAGCCATCTGAAGCTTGGACTCATGCCGCCGCACTCAGCCGGCTCAGCCTTCGCAGAGCGACCTTGTACATAGCCTGCAACGCACTTTCGCCACCCGCGCAGCACCCACGCTCGAGCTTTAAAACTCGTGCGCCGCTCGCGAAAGTGCTTTGCTCTGCAGAGTCGGTTGCAGGCCGTTTGACTGGATGTGCTGGTCACCAAGCAGAGCATGCAAACAGCTCGACAGCCTGCAAGCACTGTTGAAGGAAGTCAAACGATGCACCATGATATCCTCTTGCATTTTCTTCCACCCATAGCTTTAGCTCCTGGCAGCTGTCAGCTGAGAGCTGCGGCCGCTGTGCCGCTTCCTGTGGATCGCAAGATTCGGACCGCAACCAGTGTGCATGCACCATGTGCATGCTGCATTCTCCAAGCTTTGCACTGCTGTGCAGTGTTGGGAAGGACAGCGGTCCATGCTTGCGGAGATGCAGGAGTTTAAGTTTGCAGTAAAGTCCAGAACAGAGCACGTTGGCCTTCAGCTTGTGCCGGTGGGCAGGACCTTGATACGAAGTGGGGTCACGAAGACAAGCGGGAGGTGGGAACAGCGATCCGCATGTTTTACGGAACAGCATTCCGAGTGGCAGGGCGAGGAGGCCTCCTGGTTGGAGTCTTTTCCTTCGCAATGGTTTCTTGCAAGCTCCCTGGCACTCTCGTCGGATTTGATTAAGTATTGTGGCCAGTTGAAAATTTCCAGGATGCAGGGGAGCCCCTGCTGCCATTTTGGATTGATGAGAACGAGAAGTCCGAGCATGTCGCCTCAGCCTTACCTGCATGTCTCGGGGAGACTTGAAGCCCGACGCGCAAAGCCAAGGAGGCAATCTTGGAATTTCACACTGAGCCATGTGCAGACTTTCAGCGTGGCTTCTGCGCCAAACATGGCATCCGCGGGAAGGCTCCGGTTCACATGCGAGATTTTCAGTAAGCAGTCGGAGCAGGTTTGGGCTAGGTAGTGAAAGGATTCCGAGCCGTCGAGCCGTCTGGGTCAGACGAGACTGGGGGCTTATACGGGCCGGTTGGAACTATCCAAATTCGCAAGTCCTTGCATAAACACTCGGGCCATGAAGGCGCTTCAATGCCGGGGATTTCATTTTGAGCTGGAATCTTATTCGAGAGGGGACAGCCGTCAGCATGTGGGAGTCGTTTTGGCTTCGTGCCGATCGTGTGAGCTCTGAGTTCGCAGCGTCGACGGAAGCCCGTGGATCTCACAACCGGTCAGCTGTGATAGCCTCAGACCTCGAATATGGCATGATTCAATGATGCGACTTCCGAAGCATTCTGTCGACTTCATTAGGACATACTGGGAGACACCCTGCCCCTCGTGGACAATGGAGATGGGCTTTTGCCACGGCCTCAAAGTGCTCACATACACCGGCTCATCCTCAACCAGCATCGAGAAAGGTTGCATGGCGGGAGATGCCTGTCCTTTCGCCCATGGTCGGGAAGAGGCGGCTCTCCTTAGCGCCGCGCTGAAAAATCACCGAAGGACGGGGGGCCTCCTTGTCATGAGGTCTCCTACCACCCTGCCAAATACAAGACACGCCCATGCAATGGTGTGTCCCTCGGATGAGTCTCAAGACCGCAAAGAACGCGTGTGCTGCCGACTTAGGCACTGACTGTCGTGGTGAGGGGGCATGCTGCTTCGCTCATGACGAGACGGAGATGAGGCCACGGCTCTTGGTTTTTCCTTTTCAGGTCATGCCATCTCCAATCAACTCGACCCCTGATGCCATTCCTGATAGCATGTGCTGCGAGCTGTTGCCAGCAGGGAAGAAGGTAGTGTGCTTGGTGAGGCAAAGTGCTCCAGGGAGATACTCGTACTTCGCGCTGTCATCGTGCTCTGCTCAAACGTTGCCTCTGTAACGCCACGCACAATTGCGCTAGCCTGAGGTCGAAGGTGCGGGCTGGTGGCTCTCGACTTCCTAACCTGGAGACAAGCAGGCCTGCAAACGCAGGTGATGAGGCGTCAGAAACAAGTCTTCAGAACTGCAGCCAGGCGAGTGGCGGACCCCAGTACCCGGTCAGGCAGGAAGCGATCTTGTACTTCGGGTATGCCATTTTGCACTCTTGCCTGTGCAGGTGGGGCTTTGAATCCAAAAGCCCGCTTCTGTGCATACTATCCGCACCCTGCCTGATCTGTCAGTCTTCTCAAGCATCAAGTGGTCTTACCCAAGTGAGACCCTTTTCTTGAGATCTGGTGAGGCATGTTGGCCAGTGCCGGCGTGGCTCCTCGTGCTCTTTCGCGCACACTCGAGAGGAGGCGGATAGGCATGTTGCTGCGGAACTACGGCGAAGAGCAAGCATCACGCCAGGTTCAAATTCCGCTCCTGTCTGTTGCGGAAGAAGAGCACGAGGAGAGCGCGATGACGCCGGACTTCTTTACGAGGACTGCACCAGTGAATTTGCATTCCTACATTGGGGCAGACAGCGGAGGGCCTGAGACAGGATTGGAGTACAGGGTTCTTGCAAGTCACGGATGCTAAGCTTATGCAGCTGTTACACGATACATTGATTTTGGCAGTCTCAGCCAGCACCAGGAAATTCAAAACAACGTGGTGTCCAATCGGCGCCGGGCACAGCACAGAACAAGGCTGTCTGCTTCATACTGTGATGGTGTGATGACAAGACAAGTTGACGGTGCAGCTCCGAGCCCAGGCGCGCAGCACGATTGGCAGATTTGCGTGCTGCCCCGAGCACTTTCATCGAGTATGTCGCTCCTGCTGTACCATGGATCGGTCGGCTTGGAAGCTGATTCTCGATCAGCTGTGGTCGCTTCCATGAAACCTTGAAGGGAGTTGCTGTGAATACCCGCAAGGAGGTCGCCTTGACACAGCGTTTGCTTTCAAGCCCCAACATTTTGAGGGTTGCAAACCCTGAGTCCTGAAAGCACCCACAAAACAGGCTGCAGGAGTGGGCCATGTCAACCCGAAGACGAACCTTACAGCGACTGCGCTCTGAACCCCAGCTCACGGAAACGACAACCTCCGCTAAAAACAAAAAGATGCGGTGAACGCCGATGTACGCCCGCCTGCACCGTAGGGAGAAGCATTTCACTGGGAAGCACACTGGTTTTGGAATAAAAAACGGTCAAAAACATCAGCACGCATCAGCGCTTCTACATGGTTTGCTTGCGAAGTATCTTTTGGCATCCCACCCGCTTTGAGTCGAGAGTGCCCGATACGGCTGTGCGCAGCTTGCTACCCCGCTGCTACAGACATGTTCTTGAAACGACAACTCTCCCTTTGCAGTAACTTGCTGAGATCATCATACGATCACTCCATTGCGACCGCGCGGGGACCACTCCTCGCACGGCTCTGCATTTATTTGTGGAGCCTTGCAGCCTGCCACATGTATGTGAGCCGAGTGGGAGGCAGTGACGAGCATGGGTCACATCTGCTACCGCTGTAGGGACACAGCATGTAAACTCCTTGAGAAAGCCAACCTGGGATAACCAGACTTGTGCAGAATCCTCATGTCTGGAATGATGCGCGGTGCCAGTTTACCTGTCCACGCGCCGCCGGGCGTATGACCGACCGACCGACCGACCGACCGACCAATCGCTTTGCTGAGTTTCCGGTCAACAAAAAAGACCGACCGATTGACTGACTGACTGACTGACTCACTGACTCACTAGCTCACTGACTCACTGACTGACTCTGCATGCACTGTTTCGCTTCTCTTTGTATGCCCAAGTCCCGAGTGCAATGTGTTTCTGAAAGCCTCTTCTGCAGTTCTGGTGCCTTGCGGTGAACAGTTTCTGGGGATCGTTGAGTGCCAGGGGCTTCAGAGACAGTATCGAGAGTCGAGGGTTTGGTTTGTCCCGGCTGCTCCCTTGCTTTAGCTTGTGCTCTTCGATGAGGTCTACGCGCATACGTATCAGGCCAGTGCTGTTACCTGTGGAAGGGCTGTGCTTTGATACGCTTTGTTGCCATAAGTGCAGCACGTGCAGTATCCTTCATGATCCTTCGCAGTCGTAGAGGAGCCTATCGTAAGGAATGAGTCGCAGTCTGTGATGATGGAGATGCTGCGTTCGAGCCAACGAATCCTGCCAGGATGCAAGACGTGAGGCCTGTGACTGATGGTTTGGGCATCATACCGTCCTCTGCTGCTGCAAGTACTATCTCTCACTAACTCGGCAATTGGCAATCTTCGCCACACCAACGCTCGTCTGCACAACCTGATCTGAAATGCCAGCCATCGATTGGCTATGGGCCACAGCCATGCCCTTTCTGGGGAAAGAAGGACCGAAACGGGATGCTGCCTCATCTCATCTTGGTGCAGCACACTGGCAGTTTGAATCAGGACACGCGAGTCCGCCTCCTAGTTCGCGCTCTATCACAGAAACACCATGTATGCGCATGAATGCTCAGTGCCTGTGAAGTTACTACGTTCCAAGATCGTGCTGCAAGCTCCAAAGGTCTCGTATTCGCAACGTTGCCCTTTGGGCCTTCGCTGCCCGTATGCCCACGGTGCGAAGGCTCCTTATGTGCTACACGTAGACGAGACGAGGCAAATGCCTAAGATGTGCAGTAAGATGTGCTTCGCATGGCAGGAGCAGCTCTACCATCCGAAGTATTTCAGGACCGCGCTAAGCCGTCAAGTTGCAGGTATCAAGTCTAGGTCTCGGAGTGCGAGTTGCAGGACTGTTACATGCCGAGACATGCAGATGAGGGGTCATCCCTGCTCTCCTTCCTTTGATGGGTGGTAAGCGTTTGCATTGGCATGTGCTAAGGAAGAACGTAGTGGATGCAAGAGTATTCCACGTTGGAAGTTGGAACGTCATGTTGTGCTCTTCGCCAGGGTGTCCTCGGCAGAGGCTGTGCGCCTTCTACCACCGAAGATCAGAGCATCGAAAGTGCTCAGCCTCGGCATTTTCGGCAGCTGCGGTGCTGTGGGGTTCGATCGGTAATCCAAGAGATTCCAAGGGGCTTGAAGCAAAGTTATGTGCAGAACGTGGTTACGCAGGCAGACTGCGGACACGCACGACTACGACAGTCCGCTTCCAGAAGAGGTGAAGACTTAGATATTCGCCGCCAAGCAGATAATGGTATTATGCGATTGCTCAGCCGTTAGGCCATTGATCCGACGTGGGCCGAGACCTTTCTAAATCCTCCTATCTTCCAAGATGCAGAAGATGAGGCCAGCTTTCTGAAGCCCAGCTACTGAATCTGCTACAGTAATCTCACAAAGCTGTGGAGGTGCCAGCACTGATGACTGCTGGAAGACTGGCACAAGAGGCGCAAGCATGCACTAGCCGAGGTGTTCTGTGACAGTTTACTGTAGGAGTTTTCGTTCGTTTTACAAGGAATGCCGACATTTCGCAGTGTGGGTGGGTGGCCAATGCCGGGGTTTTTGACGCTTGTCTCTGCTTGCCTGCCCTTGCCTGCCCTTCTTGTGAGAACTGTTTGCTTTTTTCGGGGTGGGGTCATCTGATCTGCTGACGAGCTGCAGGCCGTGGCCGAACCGAAGGCCGATACTCCAGGCGCTCAGAAGCGGAAGATCTGGGCCTCCAAAGCACTTTTCGAAGAGCAAGTCTTTGCTTCGGGAGATGCAGGTGAAGCCTCCTCGCAGGAGGCTGGTGCCATGCTTTCTGGGCGCGTCACGACGTCCGCGGTTTCCGTTGCTTGCAGGCTTTCGCCCCATTGCCTAGAAAAGTGGCGATACAAAGCGCAGCACTTGCCAGCCGAGTGCCTGAGCCACAGAACAACCACAGGGAAGTGGAGAGGGCATTTCGGCATGTCCGCGGCATCCAGGGGCGAGGATGCTTTGACGCGCCTTGATGCAGCGACCTCAGCGTTCCGTCGCCACCACGGCAGTGAGCAACGGCCACGTGAGGCAACAGACATGTCTGAAGTTTCAGGACATGGCGTCAATGAGCTTCTACCACGCCCAAATAGTCGCGCCTTCAGTTCACTAAGAGCGGGCAATACTGTGTGAGCAGTTTAAAGGTTTTAAACTGAGTGCTTCTCAAAGTGGTGCACCGGTTAAGAGTGTGGGGTGCTTGAGGCCAGCCAAAGACAGCGGCACAATCGTGCCTGTCTAAGCTGTTTCTCCTCTCCATTCTGCGCCCGCGAGAGCGCTCCTGAGGGCCTGGAGATGGCGAGATGCCATGGTGGCCGGTCTCGGACCTGGACTGGGGCCATGTGCAATGCCCGTGCATGTGGCTTTAAGTGGCTTTGAGGTACCTGGGGTGACTGGCGCCTTGGCAGACCTGCTTTAGCTTTCATCATTTTGCCGCACAGCGGCCGCCTCTCAGTGCGATGATGTTTCCGTGGCGCGGCCGCTCCTGCTCGGTACTGTGAAGACCTTTGAAAATCCCTTCAATTGGCTGTTCCGGCCTTGTACATACGCTTCGAAGATATGAATTCACACAAAGCAGGCTTGCTGCTTTGGGCTGCATGCCGCAGCACTCCAGTGGCTTTCGGTTTCCATGGTGATTTCCGCTTCTGGAGATCTGACTGTAGAGCACTTCCTCTTCCATTGCATGTCAGCTGCAGGCGCTCGGACTTGCGGGGGCTTTTGGGCCGTTGCCCCTTGGGAGCGATGTGAAGCTTACTCAGCATCAGCAGAGCCACTTCATGTCAAGAATGGCTCCAAGCAACGGCCCTGCTGATTCTCATGAAGAGTGTCACTTGTGAGCCCTGGTCCCGAAAGGCTCGCAGCAAGTTTTGGGAGCTGCTCCCATTCTCAGGGCCTTTAGCCCGGCCTTTCAATGATCGTGACAGGCGAACTTCATCAAGCAAATGCCTCGTAGTTTCAAATTCGTCCAAGAAGGAATTCAGGCGCATGTGCTGTGTGAGGGTTGCTGCCAACTGGGTTTTGTAGCATACGGATAGAATGGTCAGTGCATAGTATGACAGGAAGTGGCGCAGCACCTTTGATCCCTCGGTACACAGCCAAAGGTACACATTGCCTCTCAGACGTGATTGCCCAGCATGGGACGGCTCCGTCTGTCCATGGATGCTTAAACCGTGGAATACAAAAAAGGCACACATTGAACTGTGGAAACCGCTTGTGCTGCAATGCTCAATCCGCCATGACCCGCCGCATGCAACTTGCTTTACAGGATCCTGAGCGATGGTTCAATCATGGTCAATTCAATTCAGTTCTACTCAGGTTCCAGTACGCTTAGGGCTACGGTTTTGTGGGGCTTTCGGGCTGAAGAAGTGCCTCTAAGCATCTCGAAGCACACGTGAAGGCTTCACCACTTCACCCAGGTCATGCAAGGACACAGGAGCAAGCCGTGCAAACGCCCACCCGCAACCGTAGCTCTAGGACTGGCCGGTTGAAGGAAGCAATCGCAGGGACACCGGCTTTGGCTGTGCTCATTCGGGCCGCAGAATGGACAAGGCCGCCCACCATGAGAGTGGACGTGACTGAAGCAGAGCTTTCTCCTGAAATGTCAGTAGTCAGGCACATGTCGAAGACACGCGAAGGAAGAGGGAGGAGAGCATGTCGGAAAGATCGGCAACTGAGTCTGAGAGGGGCTTGCCGCGCCATGAGGAGATACAAGAATTGCAACAGCGGAGCCGTGGCATGCTCCGACACCTGGCTGCAGCCGATCACCTCTGCTTGCAATCCGCACCAACACAAGCGCCAGGAATTGTGGCAGCTGGCGGCCGAACATCGCAGGCAGAGAGGCGATGGAAGAGAGTTTGTGCTTCTTTTCGGCTCGGGGTAGAGGCGCCCGAAGAGACGCAATCTGAAGTGAAGCTCCTCCGAGCAGAGCTGCAGGACCAGGCCAGGGCCCAGTAGGCCAAGAAGGACTCGTCGGCCTCGGGGTGTTTGCAGATGGCCCGCCAGAAGCACGAGCTGGCGGCTTGTCGGAAGCCTCAGCCCAAGGCATTTGCTACGAGTTGCCTCGCTGTCTAGAGCCTGCGAGCAGGTCAATCCATGAGCTGTCGATCCAGCGCACCAAGTCCGAGGTGCTTCAATCGATTGCCCGGAGACCTTAGAAGAGTAGCGCCACGTCAGGCTTCCATCTCGGTGGCGCAGGAGGTGGACCGCCCACCTCTCGACCTCACTAGCAACGCAGCCATGCTGATGCACTCATCTGAAAAGCTTCAGACATGTACATCCGACTCCCAGAGTGCCGCTAGTGACCGCTGCAGATTTCAGACTTTCACAAGAACATGCGTTCTCGCGAGTGGTTTCTTCACACGTGATTGTGTTTGCGGAAGGACATCGTCCTTAGTACTGGCCGACATTGTCTTTGAATGCAACTACGTATCACATGTGTTGAGATCCTCTGAACAAAAAACATCCTGGTGCGCACGCCGAGCTTGCAGGCAGCTTCCGAGAACAGATTGGCTGAGAAGAGCTGTCATCTACGTGCCTTGACATCATTGGGCATCTCACAGATCTTTCTGCCGGCAGATGCGGGGCTGTTGCAGACAAGTAAGCTCAGGTTGGCAGAGTGAGCACAGAATGTGGTCTGAGGAGACATGCCCTCAAGTGCTCAGCGCTTTAGACATGTCTGGAGTGGGTTCTGACTCCCAGAGATCCTGAATCCGCAGATTGCAATCCCTCGGAGGAGCGCAGAAGGCTGAAAGCAGTCAATCAGAGCAAACAGCCCAGTGTACGGCATACGGTTCTGCTTGGAGGATGCGGAGTCTGCTGAACTGCATTCGTAGATACCGTGCCTTCGATCAAGGAAATCTGCAGGAGGAGGTGGACAGGTTCGAGCAGTGCAGGTGCACATGCTTGATCCTTTCGGCAAGCGTGGCGGGGATGCCAGCCTCGAGTTTCTGGTGGAGGCAGCGGATGTCGCAGGAGATGGTGTCGTCCAGACGGAAGCTGGAAGGGGAAGCTGCAGCCTCGAGAGGAGTTGCAAGACGGATACCTTCAGCACTGTTTCTGTTGTATCAAGGCTCGCGAGGCAAGGCAAAGACAACGAGCTGCCGAAGGTGCTGCACCTGTCCTAAGTAGAAATTCAACTGCATGGCACTCTGCCGTGCTAGTACACCTCGAAACTTCAGCGATAGAAGCTTGGCAGGCAAGCTAAAGCGCATGGAAGAAGCCGAGGACGAGCAACTCATGTCCATTAGACACATGTCCCAGCTTGGTACTCTATCAGCAGGAGCTTCATCTTTCGCATGCGGGCGAAGTAGCAGAGGCTTGCAAAGTCCGGGAGAGCATTGACACCTTCTTCGTACCGTGATTCTCCTGGCAGGCCCGGTTTTTGCAAGAGACCGCTGCCCACGAGGCCACGGAATCGTTGCAAGTTGAAGTCGCTGCAACGGGAGTCTGGAAATAGTTCAGTCACTCGGTTTCACCGCTTTGGGCTGCAGAGAGGCCGCCCTTTGCAGGTACGATTTGTCTGGTTCCTGTGCTCGCAGTCACACCAGGAAAGAAGGAGTTTCTCACACGGTAAGCTTCCGTATGCCGAATGTCGAGACAGCTGCCAGGGTACCCAGTTTCTCAACTGTTGGCCCAAAGGCACAAAGATTGCGGGAGCAACTGGGTCAAGCTGAAGCTGAAGTATGGAGCTCAGCCAGCGCTGCGTGGTACTGTGAACAACGATTCGGTTTCGAAAGGTACAGTCTTTCCAGAGTGTCCGCTGCGCTTCACAAGAGTGCCATTGGCAAAGGTGTTGGCGCAGCAGATGGACTTCCGTCGCCAAGTAGATGCTTCTGCCAGGCTCCAGGACGAGCTTCACTAGCTGGCACTAGGGCCGTAGGTGCTGCCTGGCCTGAATGCCGGGATGCCGGCAGCCCGGCAGCTGTAGACTAGTTTTCGCAGATGTGGGTGTCAGTTCAAGATTCGACGCCATGTCGTTGTGTGTTAGGATAGAGGGTAGCCCCTGTTGATGAGCAGTTGCAGCTGTGCTTGGCTCATTTTCGAGGACTCTTTCCGCCTCGAGTTGGTGGCCGCAGCATCTGCCCGAGAGGTGTGCCCAGCCCTGATTCCCCCTTCAACATTGAGATTTGATGTGGAAGGCAATGGTCCGGGACTGGCACTCACAGAAGCGTCATCTTCTCCAGGTTGGAATGCAAGAGGCAGCCTCGTGCGGCTGACAATGCACTTTGACATGACAGGCGATTGCCGCGGACAGGAGAGCGGAGGAAGAGATAGCTGAGCAGCAGGTCTGCCTGAAGCCAAAGGATTGCATGCTGCACTGAGTGTGTAAGAGGCTGGCCTGGCAGAACAAGCGGCTCTCGTTGCAGCCGAGAGAGCACTTGAAGTGCGCCGATCACTTTGATCTCTGTAGGATCAAGAAGACTACTCCCGCAGTTCCAATGCAGGGAGATGCTCGGGGGACAGTCGAGGGCCTCGAAGTGCTACCACCAGGTACAGCGCCTGCAAGGCCTCTGTGAGGACGGACAGCACGACGTGCAGAAGCTCCGGGAGGACGGAATAAGCCAAGCAACTTTCCAACTTCTGCTTGAACATCTGCCGCATCTGCAGCACTGCAGGACGTGGCAATGCTGGAAGATGCTGAGAGGTGCGTCCCCATCTCCAAGTCTTTTCATGTAGCTCCACAGTTATAGACTTCTTGAGGAGCAGTGCAATGACGGTGATGGTGATAATAATGAGGATGACGATTCTTAGCGCGGATGCATCTGCTCTGTTATCGTCTCTGTTGTTGGCAACAATTACTGTTGTGGTGCGGCCATAGATGCATGAATACAGGGGCGTGTGTTTGCCTGGACAGGACATTGATCGGCGAGTTGAGTTGGCAGAAGGAGATGCGGGAAGAAGACATGGCACGGCTACACACCGCCTGTGAGAAATCCTTAGAAGGTCTGCCTCTGGAATTTTACCAGGAACTCTGCTCGCAAGAGTCAGGTGATGCGCGAAAGGTACCTATGACAGTAACTCGGTATGGCCACATGCTTGAGGCTGTCGGAGGCTGTGTGAAGACTCTCTTGAGGGAAAACGCGGAACTGCAAGAGGCTCGGCGATCTAGTCTGGCCCCATCCCCGCTGATGCAATCCAGCGACTCTGGGGTGTCACTCACTCATTTGGCTCTGACTCCATTGAGTAGTTGCGCATTTGGCAGAGATTCCAACTCAGATCGGAATCGCAGTGGGACCGCCTCAGAAGTGGTGAGACCTCGCGATCATCACCGCGATGCACCAGAGCTCACTCGGCAGGTTTTTGCAGCCCATCAGGAGCTTGCGCAGTCGCGTGAGGAGATGAGACAGTTCATGGTGCAGCGAGACCTGGAGCGGGAGATGAGCGCACGAAGGTCCAGCCTGGAGATGCTGAGAACACAAGAGCTCAGTGAGCTAAGCGACCAGAATCAGAAATACGTGGCCGAGCTCCAGGTTCTCCGCGAAGAAGTTCGCTCAAAGCAAGCGTTTGACGACGCCGAGGCGCAAGCGGCGCAAGTCATAGGCCTCGCAAAGTTGAGTACAGCCGTCCGGGCTGAGGAAGAGCTCGAGAAGGTGAACAGAACAGTGAGGATTTCCCGCGCCGGCTGTGATGCAACCAGCTCACTCCTCTCCACGAGCAAATCGCTTGGAGAGGCACACGTTTCGCCAGTGGAGACACTGAGTCCAGCACCCGACGAGATCACCAAGTCTCGGTGGCGCCGTGACGGAAGTCGAGACGCCTCGGCAGAGACATCCGAATCGTCAGTACTCGGCAAAGTACCTTCCAGGGTTTGGAAATCCAGGTCAAGGGATGGCTCTGGCACAGCCCAGGAAGTTGATGGGCTTGTGCCACCGATGCCTTCGACTAGCGCGGGCGACAGCGCTCGGGCTCGCATGCAGGAAGCAAAGGCAACAACATTGGAGCGTGCATTCTGTTGCGCGGAGCAGCTGTGTGAAAGGCAGCACTACGCAGAAGCCTTGCCACTGCTCGAAGAGGTCGCCCAGTATTGCGACGGAAGCCCAGAGGTGCTCGGCGCCACCAGGATGAAGATGTCGGATGTTTGGGCATACATAGGCGTGGCCAGCCAGGCAGAGGGTCTGACAGAGAAATCAATCGCATCGTACCGGAAGGCGATTCGCGAAGATTCCTGTTTGCATGTTTGTCATGCTAATTTGGCGATGTTGTTATCGTTCCAAGAAGAGCACGTGGAAGCCCAGCATCATATGAGCCTTGCACTGGCTATCGATCCTCAAAATCACGCGTATGCGAACTTGGCAGTGGAGTTGAGGAATGCATTACAGGCAGGTACTTAACAATGTGGCCAATGCCGACCTACGATCCCCGGACCGAGCGCATCGTAATAGGACGGTGCATGCCGCCGTCGCATGCTGTCGCTGAAGGAATGCCTGCTTTGGTTTGCAGGCGGTTTGGTGAGGCGCTGTTGAGGGCAGACGGCGGGCGGACACTTTTCTCCACTTGCACCTGTAGTCTGGCGATCTACGCTGTCGATGCTATTGTGGTTGGCTGAAGTTGTGCAACACAAGCCGGTGACACAATCACAGATTCGGGCAAGTCGCTGCCGGGAGTATGCGGGCTTCCAGTACTACCGCCGCGGTTGGTGTTCTGGCCAATGCTCATTATGCTCGTTGAGGTCACTCGAAGAGCGGGCACTATGTCGCATAGCATTGTAGAGCTGTAGAACATCAAGACGCCGCAAACAAGGGCCGCAAGTCTCTGAAGGTGCCACCTCGAACGGACTTCGCATCTACCATCGCTTAGTATGCGACTCAGAAGTGGTTCATGCCCAAGTACAGCTATGTAAACTCGACCTCGCACATCCTGAAGGCCTGCCCTCCCACGTTCCCGCAGCTGCCAGGTGACTAAGCTTTCTGTTCTGGCCACACTTCGCTGGTCGATCACAAAGAACCTTGCATAGCCAGCTTAAGGATTCGACTCTGGACTGCTGGCGTTGTCATTGGAATAGGTTCGGGTTGTTTCTGTTACCAAGAACCAGCCTATCTGGCCTGTTACCTACATACAGCTGAAAATCCGAGTGGCTTCCGTGGGCAAAATGCGGTCGATCTGCCGGGCAGATCTTCCCCAAGCGGTGGTGCATTGGAGGATGGCATCGGTCCGCAAAAACTGGGTTCCGAGTGCATGTGGTGAGGGGAGTCGAATATTCGGCCAGCACTGTTAGGCACTTACTTGTCCCTGCAAACTGCCCACCCCTCCGGAAGACAAGACTTTCGGAAGAAAAGCCCAATCATCAACATCCTGAAAACCCGAGGCTTAGTGGTTCTGTGATGTTCTGTGTTCAGGGATTGGGGTTCAGCATTCAGAGTTTCAGGGTGCACGGTTTCGGGTTTAGGGTTTAGGGTTGAAGGCACAAAACCCACAATCCACACCCCAACACCCGCTAGAATCCTAGAAAACACATAAGATCGAAACGCAAAATCCCAAACCCCAAAGCCAGAACTCGTCGGCGCCCGGAACCGGGATGTCATTGGCGTCCATCGTCCGGCTAGGCTCTGCTTGCTCTGGTCTCGGCTCTGGCTCCCGGTGCTTCCGGGCTCTCTCCTTCGAACGGAAAAACTCTGAGGTCTTCCGTGCTTTCTTTGCGTCCCTCTCGGACTCAAAGCGTAGAGCTTCGGCTGAAGTGGACGCGCAAAGACACGCCTCACGAAAGCACGCCGAACGGCACGGCACCAGGTGCAATGCCCCTACGTGTAGCCCGAAAGCAGGGTCTGGGGTTTCAGTACACTGCGGCCGATGTTGACCTCGCTTTGGCTTGGATTTAAGGTTTGGTTTATAGGGCCATTCTCTAAAGTTCTACGGTTTCGTGGTAGGGTTGGTGGGTTTTTGTTGGGCTGGGAGGTTTCGAGGTTCCGAATTGCTAGGTGTTGGGACTTCAGGCTTTTGAGTTTAACGTCTTTCTTGCAAAGGTAAGGAAGTTCGGATTTCGCAGCGGGTTCTTTCAGCAGAAAAGAATGGTATTGGCAGCAGAGAAGAACAACAGGAGAGTTATGAGATGATTCCAAACCTGTCTCTTGTGACACGACACTGCCCTGGCCACACCCGCTCCTCTCAACAATCTAAGTAGGATTGTAAATGATGGTTTCCGAGAGCTCGGAGGTCCATTCTCAATTTCCTTATCATCGCTCGACCGGAGCAAAAGCCTGTAAAACAAACTCTACAAGGCCTGTCCTCGAAACTGGGCTCCTGATGTGATGGGACGCTGCAGACATCTTCGGTTCATAGCTTTGCAAAAGCTGAGAACACTGCGATGCAGGGGCGGAACTTCTTGACTTTACAGAAGCCTCCATTGCGTTACTTGAAAGCCTGGTAAGCCATAGAGGTGGCATCTCCTAGGGGTATAGCCATGCATGAAGCGGACTGGCAGGCCGCCTTTTGTTTGCTGCAAGAGCTGCGAGAGCTCCGGGAGGATCACAAAGGGGCGCATTGCAAGGCAATTTCGTGCTGTGGGAAGGCCAGACACTGGCAAACCGCGCTGGAAGTCCTCACTGACTTCCTGGCCACAGACACGCCAGATGTTTACACCTTCAGTGCTGCAATTACCGCCTGTCAGAAGGGACGGCAGTGGCAGCAATCCCTTCAGCTCCTCTCGGACATGCAGTCCCACCGGGTATTGCCAAACGTGTTCAGTTGCAGTGCAGCTATCAGCGCCTGTGAGAAGTGCTACGAGTGGCAGATGGCTCTTTACTTGTTGTCGCAGATGCCAGCAGCCAAAGTAGTGCCCAATGAAGTAAGTTTCAATGCAGGCATCACTGCGTGTGCCAAGGTTGGCAAATGGCAGATGGCCATGTACTTGTTGTCACAACTTACTGCAGCTAGGGTGGTGCCGACTCAAATCAGCTTCAATGCTGGCATCAGTTCATGTGAGAAGGGCTGCCGATGGCAGATGGCCTTGTACCTGCTGTCACAGATGCCTTCAGAACGAGTGTTGCCCGATGATATCAGCTTCAATGCGGCTATCAGTGCATGTGAGAAAGGAGGCGAATGGCAGATGGCTTTGCATCTCCTGTCACGAATGTCTGCCGCGGGGTTACAGCCTGGCGTGATCAGTTTCAGTGCCGGCATCAGTGCTTGTGAAAAGGCCGGTGAGTGGCAGGTGGCTTTGTCTCTGTTGTCGCACATGCCTGCAGGGAGAGTGGTGCCCAACGAAATTAGCTTTAACGCAGGGATCAGTGCGTGTGGGAAAGGCGGCGAGTGGCAGATGGCCCTTTATCTGTTGTCGCAAATGCCCTCAGCCCGAGTGGTTCCCAACGAAATCAGTTGCAATGCAACTATCAGTGCATGCGAGAAGGGTGGCAAGTGGCAGATGGCTTTGCATCTCCTGTCGCAAATGCCTTCGGAACATGTGGCACCTACAGTGATAAGTTTCAATGCCGGCATCAGTGCCTGCCAGAAGTGCAGCGAATGGCAACAGGCACTGCATCTGTTGTCGCAAATGACTAGAGTCCGAGTGTTGCCTACTGTTATCAGTTGTAATGCGAGCATCAGCGTGTGCGAGAAAGCTGGCGCATGGAAAGTAGCTTTGTGCCTTCTGTCACAGATGCCAGCATTCCAGCTGTTGCCCGATGAAATCAGCTGCAACGCAAGCATCACTGCGTGTGACAAAGGCGGAAAGTGGCAAACCGCCCTGTTTCTCTTGTCGCGCATGGGTGCAATGCGAGTGGTGCCCAACGAAATCAGTTTTAATGCAAGCATTAGTGCATGTGAGAGGGGCGGTGAATGGCAGATGGCCCTGTACCTGTTGTCGCAGATGCCTGCAGCTCGCATAGTACCCAATGAAGTGAGTTTCAACGCAGGCATCACTGCTTGTGCAAAGGTTGGCGAATGGCAGCTAGCCCTGTTATTATTGTCTCGAATGCCTGTTCCGAGCGTAATAAGTTTCAATGCGGGTATCAGCGCATGTGAGAAGGGTGGAGAAGGGCTTCTGGCACTGTGGCACGAGGCCTTGTACCTGTTGGCACGGATGGTTGTGGAACGCGTGGTACCGAACGAAATCAGTTTTAATGCAGCCATCAGCGCATGTGAGAAAGGTGGCGAGTGGCAGATGGCCTTGACTGTATTATGCCAAATGCCTTCAGCGCGAGTGGTACCCAATGAAATTAGCTTCAATGCGTGCATCAGTGCATGCGAGAAGGGCCATGGCTGGGGGATGGCTGTTTACCTGCTGTCACAAATGCCTGAAGCCCGAATCCTACCCACAGTTATCAGCTTCAGCGCCGGTATAAGCTCTTGTGAGAAGGCCGTACAATGGCAAGTTGCCTTGTGCCTGTTGTCACACATGCCTGCCGTTCGGCTTGTCCCCGACGGAATCAGTTTCAACGCGGGCATCAGCGCGTGCGAGAAGGCCAGTGAGTGGCAGAAAGCGCTTTATCTGTTGTCGCAAATGCCTTCTGTTCGAACTGTGGCCGATGAAATCAGTTTCAATTCCGGCATCAGTGCATGCGATAAAGGGAAAGAATGGGAGATAGCTTTGTATCTGCTGTCAACAATGCCTGCGGCACAGGTCTTGCCCAGCCTGATCAGCTTCAGTTTGTGCATGGGTGCATGTGAGAAGGTCGCCATGTCTGCACCTGCTACAAAGCATGGTCGCTATCTGCAGCGCCTGAACAACTCCAGGACAGCGGCAGGTAGACGGGGTGCCTGCGGCTGTAGACACACTTCGCGGTCTATTGTGTCGGAGCCCAAAAGCCCCGTTGCACTTTGGAGCCCCGCTGCGAGGTGTATGGCTAGATGTGGGTAGATGCTGCCAGTACTCGTCATCCAGAAATAGAATCGACAGGTATTCAGTTATGGATACAGATCGGTACGTTGGTAGTTGCTGCCAGTACTCAGTAATCGTTGTCCAGAAATGCATTCGTTGCGCGTAGGTCTCCGCTCGATCTCTCAGCACCGCATCGAAGATACTCGTGCAAAGCTTTTTTGAGATTGTAGGGGGAAGCTGGGGCGGGGGGAAGGCTGGGGGTGTTTCCCACTGCCTGCACTTTTTTCTGTGGCAGCTGGGCTCAAGCGACAGTCCCCCCGAAGCTCTGCCCCCGAGCCTGGAGGTGGGAAATTTAAAACGCAGATGCCGATCCCCTCGAAGGATCACTAGCAAAACTCAATATGTACCTGAAAAGTCAGCAATGTGTTGCTGCAGGTTACACTTCCAGACCCAAGGCAGGCAGCGTGTTTGTGCGCACTCGCAGGTGAACAGAGCAAGCGTCCACGTTTGCAGTCTCCCGACAGGCCGTGTGATCATGTCAAACGCCAAAGAGAGGGTCTTTCATGCTGCGAACCTTGATGCTGTCAACGCTGCGCATCCACATATGGCAAACCTGGCAAGCTTAAATCTGCTTTGTGAGTGATCGGTTCGCACTGGTTTAGCACTCCGATCCATCCTGATTCGAATGAAGCGCATGGTAGCGGACAAGGTTGCTGTTCCACCCAGCAGCTGTGTAAGCCCGAGTGTTTGAAGTTTTGGGCCCCTGTCCGGACTGCACCGCCCTGGACATCACAAGAGCGGGCCGCGATGAAGCTCGGCGGCATGCAGCAGGGAAAGCATCTGAAAGCACGGAGCTATTATATTATTATTGTTAATAAAATTAATTATTTTTACTATTATTATTACCATTATCATTACTATTAATATCATTATTATTACTATGAAAGCTGATTACACTGCGACAGGCTCCGAGGAGCTCCGAGCTTCTCCAGGCTCAGGCAAAGATCGACGAGCAAAGGCTTAAATTTAGGGTTTAGGGGTTTAGG
>CAJNDV010035441.1:73943-103712 GCA_905221635.1 Symbiodinium sp. CCMP2456
GGGTTTAGGGTTTAGGGTAGCTCGCAGCACGCAGACCTGAGTGTCCTGGCAGGTGCAGCGTTTTCAGACGCAGTTTTTCCTCGACCGAGTGGTCAGGGCCCGAGAGGTGCGAAATGTGACGAAGCCATCTTGACTGTACAAGTGGAAGCGGCCGAGGTCTCAGTATGCAGCTCGGAAGCAGAGTCTGCACTCCTGTCAGAACATTAAGCTTGATGAACATGCCGTTGCCGTCTTGCGAGAGGCCTACAATACCCCCGTTTTCCGGAAGACCAAGTGCCGGTCTCGGAGTTGAGACAACGAGGAGGAAGAGCTGTCTTTGCGGGTTTCTTTTTGAGGCGAAATGACCTCGCAGAGAAATGGGACAACCTGGGATTTTCAATCCGCCCGCTGAACGGGCACGTGAGGTGTCTCGGACCAGAGCTTCAAAAGGGACAGTTCGGGTTTCAGCCTCTTTGAGATCCGCGCTGAGGTATACTTGGTCCGACGGTACCTGGGACTCTGGAGTCTTCGTGCCAGCCCCGTACCAGCTTATGCACATCAATGCAGGACCCTACTTCGTTCTTCTTATGGAAACAAGCATGGCAAAGAGTCGACTGGGGCCCCTGGTGAGCCGTAACACGTGCAGGCGCTCTGCACTACGGTGTGTCGTGCTTTGAGGGCATGAAGGCCCGGTGGGTCACGTCTTAGCTGCAGCTGGGCGGAATTGCCAACGGGCGTGTGCACGCAGTACCTGCAGTGTCTATCATTTCGAAGGCCTTCTCTTGCAAAGACGGAAAGATTCGTCTGCTGAATCCAGAGCTTAATGCGAAGCGCATGCAGAAGGGTGCAGGGGCCCTCTTGTCACCTGGAAGCAAGCCCTTGTTTACTTAGCTCATGTGGTAATGCAGGCTAGGGTCGCTAGAGGCTGACGTTCAGTGAAGCGAAGCGCTCAAAGTGCAGCTAAGGATGCCTGAGGTGCCCACAGACATGTTTGTTACGGCAGTGATGGAGGCAGTGCAGCGCAACAAGGAGTTCGTGCCTCCCTACGGCAGCCTGGTAGAGCTCAGTGCTCCCGCGACCGGATGTTCAGACATACTGTCCAGGGGGGGTGCTGGGTGCCGTGCAAATCTATTGCTCCGCTGGCATGATTTGCCAAGGTAACAATGCCTCGATGTATGTGCGCCCGCTGCTGTTTGCCAGCGGACAGATGCTTGGGCTGGCGCCTTTGGCCAGCGAATACACCTTCTTCGTGACCGTCCTCCCAGCTGGAGGATACTTCGGCAAAGGCAGCGAGGTGGGAGTCAAGGCGTGGTTCCACATGTCACGACATGTCGGTGGTTTGAAAGACGAATAGCGCCAAAAAGATGTCAAGCAAAATGCTAAGTAGTACACTTGGAGGGCACGATCGTTTCTCGTTGACGCCTGACCTTATTGTCACAAGAGGAGACGACATCGACACATGACATTTGGAACGAAGGTTTGTTCAGAACAAACTGGCAAGATTGTCGCATGGCTTTTTGAGCTTGCGCAATAGGAAACCCATCGTCAGAAGCTCACCTAGCATCACTTAGCGCACCTGGGCACTCGTGCTGCGGTGGTCGAATTCAAGAGCATTCCTGGACCAGTCTTCCAGGGCTCTTTCTTTTCCTAATGTTCCGTGTCGTTACGGGAGGTCTTGCCGTGCGGGAAACTGCCGTCGCAGGCGTTGGTTAGCACCGATCATGATCGAGCTGCTCCGAAGGGCTTGGGAGCCGTCAAGGCAGCCGGAAACTATGCGGCGGATCTCTCGCCCGTCCATGGCGCTCATGCCCAGGGCTACAACACAACACTCTACCTCGATGCGAAGGAGCGGAAGTATGTGGAGGAGTTCTCCGTGTGCAACTTCGTGGGCATTACGAAGGACGAAGCATCATGCGGAATCATGCGTCTGCAGGAACTATGGAGTCGCCCGCCTATGCTGGCAAGTAGTAAGAGCGGGGCACAGGGAGCTCAAAGACGGTGAGAGTAAGGCAGATCAGTACTTCAAGCACATAACTATGCAGCACCACGACTGGGGGTGAATGAGTCCAACAGCGGCAGCTTCTGACCGAACTTCGGATGTCTCTCCGCATTGAACTCTGAACAGCGGCGAGGGGCAAGCGCAGCACAACCCAGTTCTGCTGCTGGTCCTCTCTCTCTCTCTCGGTCGCTCTTCGCCTCTATGTGGACAGACGGAGTGGGACACATGCAGCAAGGGAGTAGGAGAAATGGTGTCCTAAGACTAAGAAGTTGCGAGTTGTCACGGGAGGACGGGCGCTATATCACGCCGAAGTCAGACACGATCCTGCAGTCCACGACGAATATCATGCTGCAACAGCTGGCCCGAGATCGGGGAATGATCGTCGAGGAGCGGCCGATTGACTTCCAGGCGGAAATCTCAAATTTTAAGGAGATTGGCCACTCGCCCAAGAAGGAGAGCTAGTTTTGCAGAGGGAGCCCCATAGTCCTCAGGTTCTGCAAGCTTGGATTCCCCAACTCTTGGATTCTTCCCATCCTTTCTTGTTCTTCACATAGGCATGGGTGTAGAGCGGATCCCTCTCCCTTGCACTCACGCGTTCGCCGTCCGCCGGCGACGGGTCCTCTGTCTGTCTTTTGCGCGCCAAGTGCATGTATCCGATTCTATCCGTCTCTGTCTCTCTCTCTCTCTCTGTCCATCTCTGTGGCTTGGAAGACTCCGCGACCATGGGCTTCAGGTATCACTGTTTTTGTCAGGTTCGCGACGACATACCTCGTAGCTGAAGGGTGGTGTGTGATGAGGCACACCTAGCAGAGCCTCGCTTCTGGCGTGCAGCCACCCTTAAAATCTCAGCTCTTTATCGTCTTCAGAATTTCAGTGCCGGCCAGCATAGGGATAACCAGATTCTTGCGGTTGTCACTAGGACCTCACGAACCCAATACCGGGGGAAGAAGCCGAAAGCTTCGGGCCCACCTGCAAAATCGGAAGTGAGGGGGAGCGGTCTGCCAGTCCTGAACATCTGGTTGAAGAAGAGGAAGGACCGAGACAATACGAACATAGAGCATCCGCCGGACTCCGTGCCACTGAGGCATGTGTGGTACGGCCGCTGTTGTCGTGAAAGTGAATTCCATTCGGCATGAAGACACGGTGTACGACTTCGATGAATTTGCTGCTTGGCTCATCTTGCTCTGCTGCATTGCATGCTGGTAACTGACTAGGTGACGTAGTCTGGATCGAAAGCTTTGGAAGTGTAGGTGACTTGCAATGAGTGTGCTGTCAATTCTGCATGTGCAAGTTGTCAGGATACTATGGCCAGCCTCCGAAGTGAGCTCACTTCCATCCAGTGTGGTGTGCTCAACGAAGCCCTCACACAGCACTCAGAGTTTCAAGTTCTGACACAGTCGAGGTGGTGAGCTCGAAGACAAGCACGGTTGGATGAAGGAGATATGCGATGCTGTGGACACTTCCTTCTCTGAGGCGCTCGAACAGTTATCCCTGTCTAGACTCAGAGTCTAGACCTCTGTCTCTCTCTCTCTCTCACTCTCTCTCTCTCTCTCTTCGCTAAGCCTTCCCCATGCATTCAGCAGAAACACAGCAGGAGTATTCGCCGCCCGCCGTGTCTCTTGCCCCTGGCATGGTGACGGCTGAGGCGGGTGACGACTCGCATGCTACTGCACAGATGTGAAACACGACCTGCTTCCAGAACATCAATCTGCCTATATGTGGTGAACAGCATACAAGTCTTCTGATGTATCGCAGGCCAAGGGAACCGTGCAAAAGATGGGGAGTGAAGCCATGCATGGTCTGGAGCGATCACTGCTGGAACACGTCGTGTCCACGGCCCAACCTGGCAATCCTGACAGCGCACCTCGGATCTCGGAACTAAGTCTAGTCCTTTTTTTCTCCTCACTCCTCCTCCTGCTACATCAGGTCATTGCAGCTATGGATGCTTTCTGGAACAAAACGTTCCAAGCCCAAGGAGCGCTGATGTGGCGACTGTCCCCAGCACCGGTGGTGAGTTCTCAGGAGCCCAAAAGTGGAACGTCCGGGGGCAGAAGATCGAGGAGAAAGTTCAGGAGTCGGTACAGCTCAAGGCAACGGCCAATGCATCTTAATGTTTCAATATTCGTCCTTTTGCTACTTCTTGTTGACCGTCAGCTTGTGGATCCAGCTGCTTCCAGCAGGCAGGCTCTTCGCACCCGGTGCGATGCCTTGAGATGGGTACGTACTGCAACCCGGCTGCAACAGAGCCAATTTGCCCACCTGTCGTCCATCTCGTGGCGAACCACACCACACAGTCTGGCTGAGGCGGCTACAGTGCCCTTCGAATAGCTAGGAATCTGCCGGAAGGCGGCAAACTCCTCAGCGTGGAGAAGGACAGGGTGCATGTCTCGCGCCTCTGTCGCACGTGGCAGCTCGCAGTTCAAGCCCCAGGACGAGCTGTTCGCTGCAATTGCAACAAAGATCATCGAGTTTGCTGGGTTGGACTCAAAGGCAAGATCTGTGTTAACAATCGGCACGAAGTGCCGGCACTCTATTGGCACTAACTTCTCGGGCTTAGCCCCTTCAGGTGTTCGGTGTATCTTCGGGCTTGGGTAAGCGCATGTAGCGCTAAGCCTTTCTTCAGGTGAAGATTTGGATGGGCACAGTTCATTCCGAGCTGGTGAACATCACAGACAGGCTGTGGTAGTGGGGCTTCAGTGCGAACGGAGTTCCGATCTGCAGCGTCACCTGCCAGGATGGAGAGGCAGCCTGCAGATTTTGTTCTCGTGGACCATTCAAAGGCCTCCGGTGCACGAATTCCAGAATCATCCGCGGGTAAGTTGTGCCAGTGCAGCATTCTTGAGGAGCGATATGTTCCGGACCTCAAGTTACTGGAAGACTGTGGCGTCATTGACAAGTTTCTCGGACAGCAAGACTTTCTGGTAAAGGAGATCGTTGCTGAGTGATGGAACCTTTGCGCATGTGTGCGTACGAGGTGCGCGGAGTCATACATATGCCCTTCGTGGCTAAATGATGAGTCATGTAAGCATGAGGTTGCTTCCATCGAGACTGTTGTTCTGTAGTGCAGTCGTAGTCTTCTGGTGGTTATGAAGCAGCCGCTGCATGTGCCTTGCCGGCTTTGTACGTTTCTCGCCTGAAGCCACTGGCAAAATCCTGTTGAACGGCCAAAGTGCACTTCGACATGATTGGTACTTGTAGCACGGAAGAATCGGAGAAGGGGTTCGCCTTCACTTTTCCAAGCTGCGTTGCATGTGGCTATGGTCGGTCTGACTAAGATCAACAACCGTGGTTGGCGATGTCGAAGTGTACCCTGGAGACGAGAGGCCGTGACGTCGCCAGGACTCTTGGAGTGCGCTTGATCTTTTGGCTGGGCAGGTTGCCGAAGGCCATTCAGCAAGAGATCAGCGAATACTTCAGCGACAGGGAGTTCGCACTGGCTTCGATGGCCTGCCTGCTGCAAGTGGAAGGTAGCTGCCGAGCCGCTAAATACAGGAGCTGCCATCGTTCAGTTGCTGCAGCTAATTGCATACCTTTTTTCGAGTGTTCAAGGTGTAAGTCGATATGCGCCGTGCCGATGATCTTTGAGCAAGGCATGGCAAGCGTGAGGCAGCACAGGCGAGGGTGGGTGAAACGGCAATTCACAGCCTTGTGCAGGTTGAGGTTCCTGGCGCTGTGCGTGGCCGCTGAATGTTCAAGTGATCAGTGCGCAGTGCAGACTGTACATCATGAAGGCAATTTCTGGCCAAGCCAGACAGAATCGAACATAAGCTGAGATGGCACAACTCAGATGGTAAGCCCAGCAGACCAAAGGTGACTGGCCTTACCCAATCAAGACCAGGTAGTTTCAGGCACAATCTGTGCCGTTAATTGTTAATTTCTCTAGCCCAGCGCGGGCTGCTTTGTCTGGACTCTGCAATCCCGAAATTTTGTAGCTCAGTTGGCGTCCTTTGCCACTACAGAGTTCAGAGGTCAGAGGCCGTTGAATCACTATCCAGGGCCGAACATGCATTGTGATGAAGATCCGTATTGCATGGAAGTGTCGCAAGTGTCATCGAGTCTTTTACTGATTGCCCTGCATGTGTGACGCATGCCAGGACGACCCGCGCTTCATATCGTTGACGAACCAGGTGCCCGTTGACTGAAGTTTGCAGAGCATTCAGCCGGATGTCCACTGAATCTTGAGTCCAACAACTGCATTTTGCGCTTCACGGTCTTCGCCCGTTGTGCACGTGAACTGGGAGAGGAGGATGCCCAACCGAAGCCTTTCACATCCTTTCTTTGTCTGAGCTCTAGTAGTCGTTGAGTAGCATAATTAACATGTTTAACGGCTGTGGAGGACACGCGCTGCAAGTATCAGTACTACCGTGCCCAGTGTGCATGCCCCGAGTCGCAGTTGGAGGACTCGCCGGCCGCCATTGCAGCACGACTTGATGATAGTAGAGTTGCGGAGAGGACTGGATGGAACATCGTGCTCGTGGCTCCTGCCATCTCGACGTTCTGCCTGACCGCAGCACTGTTCACTGCAAGCAGTAGATTGCAACTTGAGCCACACAGGCAACTGAACACAAATGATTGCGAAGAGCTCACTTGCGCTCAGTTGCATTTAGCACTGGCATGACGAAGTTGACTGCATTAAGCACTTCTACGCCGATTCTATGCGCTTGTGACAACAACCGGTACGAGCTCGTTTCGCAATCACTGTTTAACTTCGCTTCACTTTGTCCGATACCTGCGTTGTTATGGAACTACTACGACTGCAATCCTAATGTGAAAAAGGCAGACTATACTGTGGTTTTTATCCAAAGATCTCGCGACGGATGCCGGCGATTGCAGAAGGTCAAAATCAAAAGGGTCGCAGCATCAAGTGATGTCGTCTTCAGCCTGCAGTGCCAGAGTCGAAGATAGCCGAAGTTGCCTCCTTGTCACAATCGGTCCGCACTTAGGCTCAAATCTCCAGAGTCTAGATCTCCATGTCCCGGTATTGAACTTGGGAATTCTGTCCGCTTCGGAGGCTTCTCGACTGGGACAGCATCGGGGCATCTCTGGTTCAGAATTCCTAGATCAGCTAAAGCCATGCTTTGAACAGACTTCTTCTGCAGACGTAAAATTAGCTCTCGCAGCATATAGAAAAAAGTCGTGTGAACCTGACAGCCTGAGGCTGGAAGTGGGAAGAAGCAAGCATCATGTACGGCAAGGACACGGGAACTTCGGCTCAGTTGAGGTTTCATGATTGATGGCCTGCGTGCTGCATCTAGGACGAGATTCTGTAGGAGCGCAGCAGTGAATTGCAACCGCCAGCTGGGCAATGCCATGTGCAGGACAACTATGCGATGCAGCAAGGCCAGGATCTTGCGAGGTAGATGCAGAAGAATGTCCCAAATCCCCTCCGCAAGTTGGCTGCAAGGATATCCATATGGTGCTTATGAGCTGGGGCCGTCGAAGCCGCTCATGGGACCACCGCAGGCTCTGTCCACCAGTGATGATCCCAAGAAAGCTATCCCAAAACCGACAGTGGAGCCACCTGAGCCCTGGGCAGGTTGAATGATGAAGCACACTTCTCAAGACAGTGCACAAATTCCCAACTCCTGAATCAAGTCTGAGAAGAGGGAAGTACGGCAAAAACTTTTACAGCCTGGCAGACGATGACACGGCAGCGCGTCAACTTGATTGGCATCATCATGGCGCTGTTTGTGCCGTGGTTCGTGCGCTGGCCTCAGGCCACACATGCGAGATGAGCGACTTCCTATTCATGCTTTCAGGTTCATCGGCATGTGCGGACTGTGGTGCTTCAAGTTGCGGTACACATCGCCTGGAGTGCAGCTTGGTCGCTTCATCAGACAGTGGCATGCAAAAGCCACACGGCCGAGGATTGTCTAGGTCCTTCTACAGCAAAGAAGTGCCTGTGCATCAGGGTGATGGTCATCACGCTCGCGCTGGGAATTCTTCTTGGGCTCTACACCCTCCATAGGGCCCGGTGCCTACTCGGAAGACGCCTGCGCGGGGAACAAGTGCCGGAAGCATGTGGGTTTTGGGGCAAGGTTTAACACGATTGTTTTTGGCCAGGTTCTGCTGTCGTGCCGGGCCATCATGTTTGGCCAGTACCACTTGGTTGAAACAGGACACGGCGCACTCAGAAGAAGTGCAGGCTGCCCATTCGTCGCCGTGTCCACCTTACCATCGTCCTTGCTACTTGCAGGAAGATTTGCAGTGTGGCTACTTTTCATTGCGGTCACTGCTTCCATTGCCTTCGTGCTGGGCATGCTCATTGGCAGACGTGGTCTCAGTTGTTGAAAGCACGCGTTGTTCAAGTCAATGCCTGCACATGCCTGCGTCGCTTGAGTGCGCTGTCTCAGTTCCTTTTCCCCTTTAACTTCAAGCGATTGTAGGATCTTACTCATCTTGCTCTGGTCATGTCGAGATATTCTACAAACAACACCACAGCATCAACCCTGTTTTCGACAACTGACGAGTGCTGAGACATGCGTTGGAGATTAGTTTCAGACTGTTCTCTTGTTCTCATCTGTTTCAACTCACAGCCAGCCCCAAAGCAAGGCTACAATTACCAGACGAACATGCGCTCGATCTTCGATGTGGTGTCGCTGAACTCATACGTTGAGGTCAATCCTGCAACGATGAGGGGCCAGGCGATTAAACACAGCCCAGTTTGTGGCACTTAGTAGCCAAGCCTGTCATCGTGATGCTGGGTTTGTGTCACAGGAGCTGATGGACGCAGGCAAGGTCCAGTTCGTAGCAGGAGCTGGTCTGGACTTCCACCTGGCCAACGGGTTCAAGAACACTGACATTTTTTGTGTGGTCCCGGCATGAGTTGAAGGAGGCGAAGCAGCGAAGCCATACCCTCATAGGGTTTGAGATCTGTGCCACGCACGCAAATGTTGTCCGTTGTCGAAGCGCGAGCGGCTTTGACAGCTGTCGTACTGGCATGCAAGCCATACAATCAAACATATGGGAGCCTCGCAGTCAATGGTAATGGAGTAAACATGACAGGTCGCACCCATAACCGTGAACAACATGGTGCTGGCGCTCGGACCTCAATTTCCATTGCGCCTGGAGCAATCATTGTCCCAGCACGGCGTTCATCTTATGAATCATGTCTTGCAGTCTTGCATGTCTCGGCATTCATCAAGAGTGCTGGCTGGCAGTTCCTATGACTTCTGGGCGGTGGGCAAGAATTGTTGTTCCGATCAGCAAGCAGACTTCAAGTGCGGAGCGTCTTGCTGGCATGCATTGCTTCAGCATGTGGCCCGAGAGCCACGTGAAGTAACTGTCAGATCATGGCAGTCCGTCAAAATGCTCAGTACCTGCACGAGAGGTACAACAGTGATGGTCCCAAGGGAGGCTTGAGGATAACCAGCGACGAGGATCGAGACTTCTACAGGCTCGCCAAGCCGAAGCTAGTGGAGAGGCATGTTTTTATTTTGTTTGTCTGCTGTCAGGCTTGCAGTGCAGCAGGCCGAATCTGCTTATGCAATCAAGGCAGCCTGGACAGCACGTCGCTGCCAAACCAAGATCGTGCAACTTGTGCTTCCCTTCGATTCTTGAGGATGTTCAGCTTCGTATTTCAGAGGCCATCCATCCGCTCTTCTTCGAATGGACAGCGGACTCCTCCAAACAGGTCTTGGACGATGAACGTGCACCTTGGCACACTGTGGCATTGGAAGGATCGTGCCTTGATCAGATGGGACCGTGCAAGGCTGGATACCAGATGTTTCTCATGAGCATCATTGCGCACTTCGTTTTCCAAGCCTTTCTGGTCTTGATATCAGTTGCATGTTTCACAAAGTACAGATTCGAGTGAGACAGCATGTCGTGGCATGGTAGGAGCGCAGCCTCTCAAACTGAGAAGGAGAGTGTGCTTCGCAGAAAAATTGAGTTTCTTTGTTGCCCTTCTATGTCTAGTTTCATGGCTGCTGGGATTGATCGTGATGCTCCGGGCTTGACGACAGCTTCCGTGACGCACTGGGCAGCTTCCGTGCTATCGCCCTGATCCCTTCGTCAAGTCTGACGGTGACTGGTTTCATCATCTAGTAAGTTACTCGGATGAGAAATTGTCAAGCAGCCAACAGGTCGACATGGGCTGTAGGCCACTGTTCGTAGTAGGTATGTCAAATTTAGCATTGTAAAACATTGAACGGGCGAACTTAGACTGATTTGGGTGTCATGGGTCAATACTTCTCCTTGCGTGGAGCTGAAGAATGGGTCGGCGTCTCGGATCTCTTGTGATATCCTGGGGGAAGGATCATGGCTTTTGTAATTGCTGACGTGATCTTTGTCAATTTGGGGCTCATTTTTGGACGAGAACAACACACCCTAGAAGACGTTCTTAGATCAACTTCGTGGGTTTTTGGGTTGGCTTTGCGACTTCTTGGCTGCTTTTGAGTAATTCTGGGCTTTTGGGGTTCTTTACCGATGGCTTGTTTTCGCCGCAGTGAGGGCTTGTGGTGACGTCGCGACTGCTTGGCCGGCGGGCTTGCGTTGGTTTTGCGATCGAAGTTTGGCATCCACAGGCGAATACAAGGCATCAGCCCAAAGTGTTGAAGCTGCCTTGAATTTCGAGGAACTAAGTGATTAAGGAAATCATCAAGACGCCCACGTTGCCCACGTTATGAGCACAGCCCCTTTGCGATGATCCTTGCTTCTTGTTCGGACTGTTGTGTAGCAGGATTTTGGTTGACCGGGACTCTACGGGAAGCGAAGCAAAGAGAAGTGCTAAGAGTAGAGGCCACCTTCCAGACGGCTCGATTCTTTCAAGAGGAACTGATCCCCCCTGTATCACGATCAGCACATTCAGTTCGCGGAAGGCAGACACCCTGGACAAGGCGGCTGATGGATTCTGTAGTTTCGTCAACAGATCTGCTTGGCAACCGCTGTGTGACAGACGGCGTTGCCATCGATCTGGTCGACAGCCACCTACACCCCCCTCGCCAAGTCGCGGCAGATCCTTCTAACGCGACCGGGAAACGTCAGCTGCCCGGGCAATCCATGCTTTCCCGAACTCTAGAGGCGCTTGAATCTGGGGCAGGTGGAATACGTCTTCCCAGGAACATTCAGGCAGGGAGGAGACTACGTGCAGGCCGGAAGAAGGTCATAGCCGCTTTGGTGTTGGCCTCATGTCGCTCAGCAGGTCAGTGAAGCTGCCGAAGTTGTGCTCATCGCTGGCTTTGATGCGGAGAGTGGTCGATGCTATTCAGCCCAGAACCGAGTTAGCCGAATTTGGCGACAACGCATGGGCTGATGAGGGCACTAGAAAGCGGGCGCTATGGTCGTTCATCTGTGACAGGGCATCGTTCTCCAAGCACACGACAACTTCCCCCATAAGTTCTCACGGACAGTGGAAGAGGCTTCCGGAGCAGTGCAGCCACTGCCGGTGCTCAAATTCAGGGCATTCGGCTTACCCGAGTTTTGGCGCAGTCCAGGTGACCGCTGCAGAGAAGAAGGTCCCCGAGCAGAAGTGCTGACTGCAGACGCAAAGCCACTTATACTTCTAGCCTGGACTCATGTGTCGCACCCCTGCAGTGAGTTTCAGACTTCCCGAGAATCAGCAATACTGCTCCAGCTTCATGCCGCATTCCCACCAGGACGCATCGCCCTCGCCACCCTCGCCCTCAGAGGATATGGAGTCGACGTTGGCAGCTTGGGATGCTGTTGTGTGTCAGCCAGTCAGCCAGTCGACAGGATTCTTCAGCATAACTGGGACCAAATTAGAAGTGAGATGACCCGTTCTGCAAACTCTCCTCAAGCAAGGACTCTCAGTCAACTGACAATACCCTTTCGGCAAGCATTGGCCACGTCAAAAACCAGAAGCCACGTGGAGAGACAGCTCTGCCAAGGGCCACTCGGTGTCCTTCAGTGGAGAAGTTGCGCAGAGAATGCAGCTGGATGTGCGCGGCTAAGCGCAAGCAGTGCGTAGCAGTGCGTAGGCTGGCACAGGGCCTCTCGGCTCCTCGGCTTTGTCAGGTCTCGGAGCGCTTCCGGAGCTCGGCTCAGCCCTACAAGCACGATGCAACTTGGCGCTTTGTGGGCTTTCGCTTTCTCCAAACGTCGGCCAAAAAATGCCGTTTCAGGTTCAAGAGTGCCTCGCGGAGCAGCGGTCTCTCGCTTGAGAAGTTTGGTGAGCTTGAAGAGGCCTCTTGCGCTGCGCTTGTGGCCCGGCTGACCCGACATTTTGCTTTACCATTGTCAGCCTCCGCCGACACGAGAACGGCTCTGGTCTTGTTGCCTTTTCTATGCCGTCAAGGACACAGGGTTCGGCTACGTAGTGACGCTGTGAGATTCAAATTGTCCGAGACCCGCCAAGCTTTCTCAGTGGTAACGGGTTCGAGTGGTCCTCATGTGCCAGGAGGGCATCCTCGTGCATTTTGCGGATGACATACAATCTTGTGAGGAGGCTTGATAGTTTGGGTGGCCGCAGCAAGTAAGTGCTGCTGGCCGTGACCTGTCATATAAGCCAGCTCTGAAAAGCTGTCTATCATCCAGCTCCATCCTAGCCTCAGTACCGAGGATTGGCTTGAATATTGACTAGAGCTTTTCTTCATGAGCCGTTGCAACCTGAAAAGGTGATTCGCTCTGTTCAAGCGCGATACCGGGATGTCCAGGACTGGGAGTAGAGCTATGCGCAGCACGAGTAGATTTCAGTTCTTGCATCGGTACATGCTCTCGTGCAGCTTGCCTGGTGTTCTCCTTCTGTCGCTCCCCCGGTCAGCACCAGCCTCGCTTTGACTTCCGGGCCTGTGATGCTTCCTCGTGCACGGACGTGCAGGGTAGGAGCAATCCTGCAATAGGCTCTTTTCGCTCATCATGTTGTGAACGCAAAATCGAGACACTTGCACAATCGAGCCCTTGAGAGCATGCTGCTCCGAAGCTGTCTCACATGGAGACTTGCCAAATAAGCCAACTTTTCTTCAACTTTTGGGTCACAGGGCGCACACAAATTGTTGCAGTCTCCGCCCACTCCCTGTCTGAATAGCTCTTCATCTAGAACATGGCCTTATCTCCTGCAGGGATCAGCGGCCAGCGTTCCGCATCCGCAGGCTGGCCGCAATACGCGGGCATTCTGCAGATGCATGGATACATACTGCGCGCAGAAAGATACAGACTTGAGTGCAGGTCCACACGGTCCGGCATGCAGCTGGGGGTGCACCACCGGTGGCTGGACGCATCATCGCTGCGGTGCTGAAGAATGACCTGAAGCGCGACTTCCAGGCCGCCCTTGTCCGTATATGTCCATATGACGCACCTGGAAGACACCAATTTTGTGAAGGTGTACAGCACAGCGGACAAGCAGAAAGAGTTCACCAACTGCCACTTAGCGGCGGATTGCAGAGTTGCCAGATCTTTCTTCATTCTTTCTTTTGATTGATAGGATCTTTAACTTGGGGCCCGAGAACACCTTGGCTCTTTTGTTGCGGCTCATTGAGGTGTCGCCTTCTCTATGCGAATAGTCAAGGCGTCTGGCTACAGTCAACCTTCATTGCACGAAGTGTTCGGATCTCGCAGTGTCGTGTGAATCGGAGTCAACTTTCCGGAGGACTTCCAATTGGCGGTGCGGGGCTTTGACATT
The DNA here is from genome assembly GCA_905221635.1 of Symbiodinium sp. CCMP2456. Lineage (NCBI taxonomy): Eukaryota > Dinophyceae > Suessiales > Symbiodiniaceae > Symbiodinium > Symbiodinium sp. CCMP2456. Next base: position 87,500 of record CAJNDV010035441.1, read on the forward strand.
GTGAAAGCCCTGGCCTCAGCATGCTAGTCCGAGTGAAGACAACAGTCCCCGACGATTTTACTCACTGTGTGCCTGTGAGGCCTGCGAGAGCAACCCGTCTCTGGGGTCGATTCCTCGGACTCTGGACTCTGCATGCCGGGCGGAATATTTCTCGAACATGACTCCGAGGCGCAAGGCAGGAGAAGTGGTGGGGGGTGCCTGGGAGTGGAGCTGACGCGTTTTCTTTCTTGGAGAAGTCACTCCTCGTGACTCTCAGTTGCAGTCGACATGAGGCGGCTTTGGCACACGGTGTGAGCTGGACTGCTTCTGAAGAGGTCACCACGTAGAGTGTGCAGATCTGTGCAGCTCGCAATGCCCCCGTGGTGTTTCGATTGGCCGCGACGCTGAGATGCGCAGGCTCTCATCACAAAGACGACGCAGGCTTGCAAGCTTGAATGCAGGCTGCATCGGGTTGAAAGCAGTTTCAATTTGCATCTGGAAAGCTCCACATGCTTTCAGGCCTGGTGCACGTTTCACTTCAGACGAGAGCCCAGGCCAACTTTCCCGGATGTTAAGATGGTTTTTGCAAGTTTAAGTTAGGACATCTAGACAATGCTAAAAGGCTCTCACGGTTTCACCCCTAGTCCACCAAAGGCGCTCTGGGCTGAAATGGGGAGGGCATACCTCAGGGCGGCAGGTGCAGGAAGCTCCGTGACCTTCCCACATCTTGGCTCGAGGGTCCAGGCTTCGATTGGTTTTGCTTCTTCGCGATGCTCAGGGTGTAAAGATTTTTCAGGCCCTTCATTTTCGATCTGCCTCCCAGCGTGATGTCCTTGATTGAGTTTGACGTGATAGCTGTGGATGATCCAGGGGCGCTGGCCGTGTGGCCTGAGGGTACTGAGTTCTCATGCGAGACTGTGCTTCCTTCATGCGTGCTCTCGCACTGTGGGCCTCGCTCGGATCAAGTCCAGACTTCGTGGTTAGACAACACATCCATGACATCCCTCATCTTCGAAGCTTTGCAGTCATTATGCAACTGCAGAAGCATCACCCTGGCTCTCAAGACAGCTGTTCACGTGCGGCTAAGGATGCATCTCCGCAGAGGAGTGGTGTTGCCCTCGATACACTTCATTTTGCAAAAATGCCATAGACAGTCCAAAGTTCAAAACACCGTAGCAGCCTGTGCACTACACAAGGTTCTGCTGCTGGCACTTCGGAACTGCTTTGCAGATGATCCGGCCTGCTTCCCAGATGTCTGTCCGCATGACAGGTGTCAAAACGGGAAGCCCATCATGCTGCATGCATCCAAGACGGCCGTCCCGCATGCCAGCCAGTTCGTAATGAGGTGGACTTCGCCTCAGCCAACCCGCCGCTGGTGAGAAGAGAGGCCCTACGTCGAAATCAAATCGGAGGATGTCAGAGGAATGGGAAGGGCTGAGCCATGAATGCTTCCAGAAAACTTTGGAGCATCCAAGGCCAAGACTCCCGAGTCGGACTTTGAGGAGCGGTTGGCGAATGCTATGGAGGTTGCCAAGGTTGCCGAAGCTGCGGTCGCTGGGCTGTAGATCTAAGCAATCAGTGGTGGTTCTCAGCGCGTCTTCTTCGAATCCGATTGCAAAACCTCACGTGAACGTGAGAGCCCCATGCCACGATGCTCAGGCTGCCCGGGCCGCTGTCATGGTTGCTGCGCAGGCGACTTGATTGGGTTGGTGTGCTTCAACTTTTTCAACATGCTGCAGAGTGGTTATGCGAGTGCCCGGTGAGGATCAAAGGCTGAATGCCGCAGACGAAAAGATCATCGAGCTCGAGCAAGAGAATGCGGAACAGAAGAAGGCAGATTGCAGCATCGATTGATAGATTATTTAGGGCCGGGCGAACAAGTGACAGCGGCAGCATGTCGTGTCACATAGACAAAGGGTAGCTCCATCATTGCAAAAACAAATTGAGATACAAAAAACGAAGTTAAACATGCCAACAAACGCGCGCGCGAAGATACCTATATATGTTTGCTTATATATATATATATATAGGATAGATAGATAGATAGATAGATAGATAGATAGACACGGAGATGCATGGTGATCCACTGATCCATTCGACCCTTCTTGCCCACTGTTCCTGTGCAGACTTCTGTCTTTCTACAAGTTTTGATATAGCAAAAATTGGCATGTGCACCGTTTCCGTCAATTCAGCTTCACGTAGGCTACTGCTGTTGCCATTTTGAACTTTCGAGATGCTTGGAACCCCTAAACGGATGACGTTTGTTTCTCCGTGTAGCAAGTTTGCGGTCCGATGACAGCCGTCGCTATCCTAAACCCGGCACTCCGTGTTCCAGGACGCACTCGCCGGTTTTTTAGAAACCACTCAGCCTGTAGCCCTTCACTGTCCGCAGGTTCCGTCGCCGATGCCAGTAGTCAATCTGGCAGAGACGAACTTTTGTGGTCAAGGTCTTATTGCCTGATCTGCTGATGACATGAATTTCACTATTCACCGTCGTCTTGCCAATGCCCGTTATTGTCGGTGGTGTAGTTCTTGGTGTAATGCAGACGGACCAAGCGGCCTTTTCCGCGAAGGAAGAAGTCCAGCCAACATGCACTTTTCAAACTCAAAACACCAAATTGTCCGGAACTTTTCTCGGCCCAATACTTTATACTATGTACCACTTGCGGTTAAATATCCGGTCTTGCCGGTTTCAGCTTTTTGTGTCTTACTGTCTTATTGTGCGGCATTGTAGCGCTTGATATCGGGGAGTGCCACGGCATACGTGTGGGCACCAGCAAAGCGGATATATCTGCATATGTGTGTATCTGTGTATTTGTACGACTGTGTATATGTACATGAATGATTATTTGCGCATGTCCACACACAGAATGAACTCTTGCATCAGTTGCATTACAGCTGTGACTGCAGGAGCTTGAGGTCGTCCGAGGACCGCAGGATGTAAGCTTCAGACTGTTGCAATCTTCGTCGATTCGGTGCGGGCACCAGCATAAAGGAGACTTCGCGAAAGTGGATGCAGATGTCAGCGACGCCAGTCGCCTAGTCGTCTTCGGGGATGTCACAAATTATGTTTGCATTCGGAAATCCTTCGCTGCACTCAATCCGGGGATCAGAGTGCCTGAGGCAGTTGCGCATGCATTCTTAAGCAGTGTGCTGCTGTGCCTCTGGTCAGTCGGGTCTCTGCCGAGCTGAGGCGTTGAACCAGACAAACAGCACCGCTCTCAGGCTCCAGGCCGAACTGGAAGGCAGCATGTGCCATGCGCTTTGCTGAGCTTTGCTGCTGCGGTTGCAGCCTTTTGGTGGCGCCAAGTCACCTTGTCGCCCGTTGCAGGCATACAGCGAGAAGACGGCCAGCTGAAGGCCAAGGATGATATCCTGGAGCGAGCTAGGGCCTGTTCAGAGACTGCTGGGGGAGATGAGATACACTGCAACATGAACGACGAAGCTGGACTCAGGTTGTCAAGGATGTGGAAAGCAAAGTTATCGAATTTGGGACAGAAGCGATGCATGCGGTCGAGGGCTTGGCAGCTCATTCTTGCCACCGAGAGTAGGGTATCACATGGCCTGAAACACCTGCTCAGCCCAGTTCAGCTGGCAGACTGGCCCAGGAAACTGCAGCTGGGCATGCTCAGAAGGATGCCGGGAAAGCCAAGAATGCATCAGATCTTCTAAAGGCGAGAGAAGCCAATCTTAAGTACGAAGTTGATGACCTTGGAACGACGCTTCCTGGCAGCAGGCATGTGTAGCCAGTCGGTAGCTCTCCATGACGGCCAGTCAACCATGTGTTGAGGTTGGAGGAGGTTCTGAAGGACCAGAACTCATCCAAGGGCGCAGTGCAGAAGTTGCTCAATCGTACACAAAATCTGGGCAAGACGATGTTGAAGATCAGCAAACACTTGAGACAATTTGATGGGAGTCTCAGCAAAGCAGCGGCTCAACTGCATCTTCCCCAAACCTCCACGAAATACGACTCAGGCAGAGGCTGGCAGAGGCTTGTGAGAAACTTCATAAGGTGAGACAGGCGGGGGAGTCGGACAAGCTTGCGAAGATGGCCAAAGAGGAAGCAGACGATGCTTTGGATGACGTTGAGTCTGTTGGCCAGCCAGTCCCAGGATTTGGTGGAGGCATATGGAAAGTATGATGCCGCACATCTTGCACAGCCAATATGCTGTGTCGACTTTTCTTCTTCGCCTCTGAATTGTGCGGAGGCTACAGCCGTGCCTCCTCCGTCGCGGGTGAAGAAGGCCCCCGTGGCCCGCCTGGTCCCCCAGGCCCACCTGGACCTGATGTGCGGTCCAAAAAAGCTACAACCTGAGAGGGTTGCAAGATCTTGCATGCGGGGCGTCGATTTTCGGCTTTCCTTGCACCTTCCGCTTCCTAAGGCTGCACAGTCGTCGCGCAGCGCGCCTGGACCACGAAACAAGCAAAGCCAAAGTGGACAAAGCGAGGAGGCTCAGCCTGTCCGAACGGTTGTTTCAAGCGCAACCTGACTGCAGTTAGTCTGCAGTTGTCTTGCGTCCTCCCTTGAGTCTCAGTTTCCCGGTATGAGAGAGGCAACACTACCTTGACAAGCCTAGGTCTTCGATCCAACAACAGCAGCTGTAGCTGCCAAGCAACATGCAAAAGCTGCCTGGGAAGCTGCAGCGCCCTTGGTATGGAAGAATGGGAGTGCTGTTCACCAGTGTGCCTTTTTGTCAAGCCGGTCAGCGCAGAAATTTTCAGAGGTCAAACAAATACAGGCCCAAAACTCCAAGACGCGACCAATCTACGAGGCCTTGCCCATGTCTTGCGAAGCATATAAATGTAGTCCTTGGTAGTGAAACACCATCTCCCGACTGCCTAGCTTTTGTCCAAATCCTCCTGCAGGTGGCCTCCATGACTGGCGATTTGATTCAGATAATGAAAGGTCCCCCAGGTCCGCAAGGCACAGCTGAGATGTCACAGTTGCCTTTGGCGCATGGAACTTTCCATTGTCCTCGACTTCCAGGCGCGCCTGGAGAAGCAGGAGCAGTCCTGTCCACAGCTTCTGCTAGCTGAGTGCTTGCACAGTAGCTCCAACCTACGATCCCAACCCGGCTGCGGCTCTGCGAGTCTGCAGCGTTTTCTGCTCGCAAAGTTCCTGTCAGTGTGGTCTTTGTCACCGTCACTGGGACTGGGAGGTTTCAGCACACTGGCAGTGTCATGCCCTGCTCAACACACACAGAGAACACACAGACAAATACAATTTGCAGTCCTTCCTCTCAAGATTGTCAGTCTCGTGTGTCTGTTTACAGCGTTTCGGAGAGCGACGATGGATGCACCTCTAACATGCTGATGGTGCATACTCGATGCGGCAAAGTTACCTATTGTAGACTATTTCGAAGAGCAAGACGCACGGCCTGGCCCGACAGGGTCGTCACTCACAGGCATAAGTGAATGCATCCGTGCATGTATGTATCTGTATGTGTGTGTATGTATGTATGTATGTATGTATGTATGTATGTATGTATGTATGTATGTATGCGTGTATGTACACATGCATGCATGCGTGCATGCATGTACGTACGCGTGTGTGTGTACGTACATATGTATGTATGTATGTATATATGTATGTATGTATGTATGTATGTATGTATGTATGTATGTATGATTATGTATGTATGTATGTAGCTTGTATGTAGGTTGTATGTATGTATGGTCTATAAATGTATGTGTGTGCCTCGGTAGGGTGGCTAGGTATAGGCACGCAGGTAGGTAAGCAGGCAGGAAGTGTGCATGTATGGATGTATGCTTGCATGCGTATGAAAACTCATGCATGTATGTACGTATGCCATGTACGTATGTATGTCACTGCATGATCGTGCATGTTTTTGTATGCATGTATATGTATTTTCATGCGAATGTACGTATACGCATGCATGTATGTATGTGTGTATGTGTGCATGTATGTATGTATTTATGTATGTATGTATGTACGTATGTGTGTATATATATATATATATATATATATATGTATATACACATGTATGCAGGTAGGTGGGTGGGTAGGTAGATAGGCATGTTGTTTACTGGGTAGCTGGACAGCTAGGTGGGTGGGTAGACATGTATATATGATTGTATATGCATGTGCTGCATGTATGTATGCATGAGTGTATGCATGTCTGCACGTGTGCATGCATGCATGTGTGTGAGTGTGTGTTGGTGTTTGTATGTGCGTATGCGTTTTTCTGTGCACATGTGTACAGTGGTATGTGTATGTAAAAAATTGAAGGTGAACGTGGATGATCCCGTGTATTTGCATACGTGCATCCGCATGTGCATCTGTATGTGTGGCTACATGTGCATGTGAATGTACAGCTTTTTGCCTATGTTTGTTATGTATGAACAATGATGTGGATGCGTAGGTCTGTCCGTCCGTCCGTCCCGTCCGTCTGTCGGTCTGACTGTCCGTCGGTCTGCATGCATTTGTAACCTTCGGTTGGCCTGCTCACACAGTGCTTGCTGGGACCGCCAAGGCCGGCGCAAAGGGCAAACCCGGTCCTCCTGGCGTTCCGCTTCGAGAACCGCCGCCTTCACCGCCCAGAAACGCCTCTAATTCCACCGCAACTTCGAACTCGTTTCGACCTTGGCCGTGTCTTATAGACAGCCAAAGAAGCATCCCAAGTGGATCCCGAGGTCCAACACAACATCTCAGAGCAAGGCAAGTGACACTGATGATGTCGAAGCTCCGCTGAAGAAAGCCGCCAGCCTCCCCATGTACTTTGCAGCCTTTGGCGCACCTCGGCCAGTAGCAGCACGAGCCTCTTCGCACATTGGAGTCCAGAGGCCTCCAGAGCCAAGGCATCGGTCGCGGTCCTGCTGATTCTCTACAGGTCCATAGATGCCATCATCGTGACAGGACCCCGAGCGGTCTTGATGTCGGAATCATCGGGAATCCTTCCTGCGAGTTGGCAGCAACTCTTCCTTGGCCAGGTGACCTCTCTGCACGAGCATGGAACAAGAAGAAGAAGTTAAGGGAAAGGGACTGAGTCTCCCGACCGTGTGAGCTGTAAATTCTTGTGGACTCTTCTCGGATGCTGAGGCAAAAGCCAAAGCAAAATCCAGCGCAGAATCGGCAACCTTGCTTACCAAGACCGCAGTGTGTGCATCGGCTTCAGCCCGCTGCTGCAGAAACCACCTAGGCAGCCGCAAGCCCCCCTGCTGATGCCGCTGCAAGCGCTCCTGCTGATGAGTCGTGACTGTGAGTCATTCTCAGACTTGTCGGCTTTGCTGCGCCAAAGACCGCACCTTGATCTCTCAATGCCGGCGTGTAGTCAGACTGTTGTTCAGGATTGTTGAGTCGGGTAACGTGCTACCCCCAAGCTGTGCATGATCGTGACTGCCACTTTTCTCAAGCTCCGGTGCTTGTGCTGAACTGAAAGCAGTTTCAATGGCGCCTTGTATTTCATGAGCGCGCCTCCGGCCGAAAAGCTGCTGGAGGTCTCTTGGGTGGGTTACAGAGTCCAGTCAAAATTAGGGCCTTGTTTTTCCATGTTAAGACGAACCGTTGTGGCCGGCGAGCCTCTGGAGAGTCTCCGCAAAGGGGGTTTGGTCGCGAGACGAGAGTCGATCGTCCCTCGATGAGCTTTGGCATCGATACGGAGCTTTTGTGTGTGTTTTTCCGGAGATGGCGAAAGAGAGCCACCGTGTGATCCCTGCCTCGACCGCAAGAATCAGCACGGGCTTAGACGTGAGTTATCGCAATGCATCCTGGCGAGTGAGGTGTTGCCTCTCACTCCCTGTTGTGTATGCTATTGATGTCTTTCGATGGTTTGAGAATTCGAGTCAGAAAGGTTCTATCAGGGAGACTGAGCCTTTGCTGCTCGGAGGTGAAGCATACCCTTCATCAAGTGTTGCGGCGTGTGGATTCAAATGGCGCAGCCTGGTTGCTGTTCGACCTGAGCGACAGAACTGTCAAAGCAGTTTTGTTGAGGTTCAAGTGTTGGTGAAAGTTCGTTTTGGTTTGAGGCCTCCTTTCAGAGGGGCGCCGTTCCGGCCGTGGCTTCGGCTAAGGATGGCTACATAGACAAAGACGAGCTGTACTATGTTCTGGACCGGGTTGGCACATTCAAGAAGGCTAAATGGCCGCCATCCCAGCAGGAAGTACTAGGCGGATTGCAGGACGAGGTCGCACAGACGATGTAGCAAGAAGATGCTCGCTTCGGAAGGACTTGCCCAAGCACAGAGACAGAGGGAGTTGTCAGTGTGCTGCCTGAGGTCCAACTTGCACGAGACGTTAGACAGGCTGCTTGCAGGCCAGTTCATTGAGCAATGGGGAGGTTCCACAGAACTTGTTGCAGGAGGGTTGCCAGCAGTTTTTCGCGGCCAAGCTCTAGCACCGTTGTACTGTCACATGAGATGGAGATCTAGAGTCGCCAGTTCCCTGCAGCGACCCAACAGGTTTGGATACTAACGGAGATGGCTTTGTGGCATCTTGGCGGCGTTAGGTTGTGGAGCTGCCAAATAAAAAGATACAGGTACTGTAGTGCCGGGAAGGCATATGCCACTGCAGAATTTGCTTTCCAACAAACAACATGGTCGCATGGAAGAACCTCAACAGCTTATGATCGCGAGTTGAAGTGCAGACCTGCACACATTCAAAGTCATCAAAGCTCCACGACCGCTATTCCCTCGACAGCACGCGCGGCATTGTGGTTCGAACTGTGCTGGGACTGTTATGGTGCTGCAATGGCCAGTTCTGCTGCCAGTTTTCCAGTTGAGCCGGAAAAGCTGTTTGCTTTAGTTCACTGAAGAAGAAGTGTGATGGTTGGTAGTCCTTGCTACATCTTTCCACTGCTTGTGCTTTTTCCTCGTGCCGGTGCGAGAACAAGAACTCGGCTCTGTCAGCAGGGCAAGAGCTCAAGCAGAATCCTCGAGGCTTGTCAGCTGTTTCGGACGGAGTGGGGTGTAGGGTAAACAAAACAAGACTGAAGGTTCCTGGCTTATTAAGTGCAGATTTGTTGAGATTCGGCTCGGTGCGAGCACCTCAATGCTTCGTTGCGCATGCCCTCAGGATGTAGACGAGTTCCTTGACTGGGTGTCCGCCTCATCCGAAATCGTGCTGTGCGCTTGTGAGCTTCACTGCGCTTCCGGGCGCATTGCTGGCCTCCAAGGTGCTGCTGGACAAGACTGAAGTATCATCTCTTCATACCCTGCAGACACGGCACATTTTCCTTTCAGCAGAGGAGCCGAGTATGCATTAGCATGCATTAGCTATATTCGTCACTACAGGTCACTAATCTTGACAGGAATCGTGATTTCGCCGGCAGGCAGACCTAGTTTTGGCAGCCTGCCGTCAGTGACAGCGCGACTAATCTAAGCCAATGTCAAAGCCATATCGTGCACTGGCACCCGGCTCAGGACGAGGCGCGGATGGCAGCTTCTCCGCAAAAGCATACATCGCATGCTGCTTATCTTATCAGCCTTATGTCCGAGTTGGACACAGCAGCCCAGGAACGGATTGCCTTGTTTGACTTGGAATGCCAGGCAGGCGCTGTCAATTGTTTTGTTGGCTTGTCTTAGCTCTGTTTGCTCGCCGCCTGCATAGAGACCAGAGTCTGCAATAGTCTAGCACTGCGGATGGCATGGTTGAGCGCCGTGAAAAGTCCCTCCGAACCTCCGAACCTAATGCGCGAATTTTGAGGCTACAAATAGCATGCTGGGCATTGCTGAACTTTTGGTTCTTGAAAAGTGTAGATGATACAAGAGTCGGTCGGCAGGCAGTAGTTTTCGGATGCGGCATCGGTGTGGCATGGCGGTTTGGTCATTTTGCTCGTACGTTGCCTGCTTCCGTCTTGCATCTTTGCGTCCACAGTCCAGGTGCTAGTTTAGAGGGTGCCTGCACAGGAAAACAACGGCATCCTTGCTCAAGCTGGCCTCTGTAACTTTGCAGAACAGCCATCTCTGGCTTGAGTTTCGTTCTGGAAGCATGCAGACCGGATTATGATCCACCATTTTGTGCGTAGGGGCGGCGGGAGTTGCAGCTTAGCTTCCATTCCCAAGGCGAGCTCACGGATCCGAAGCTTCTCCTGCTCTCCGTGGGCTCTTCCTCCACACAGGTTGGAGCCACCAGCTTTAGCTTCCCCCTTGTGGCATGCAAGTGCATTCGCCATGAAGGCATACGATGCTGCTGGCCTGTCGGTGTCTGTGCCGACAGGGACCAAGGCATCTCTTTCCAATTGCTTGACTCAGCTGCTCTCGACGGGAGATACTTTAGGTACTTCAGCGGATGCTTTATTGGAGCGAAGGGTCCTGGCAAATCGCGCAAGCCGTGTCGGCGTGCAGGTCGTGAATGGCCAAGCCTTGCAAGATCTGATCTCTGGTATTAAGCAGCCAGCGCTGGCTTACCAGCCGCTTGCCTACGTTCGACCGACCCGAATTGTGGGTGCCACTGCTAGACCATGTGCTTGGATGCCATGTCAGGGAGATCGTCCTGATCAACTCGATTGGGTATTGATCCCTGCTTGCATTCTTTAGTGCTGGCAAGTGTTATGTTATGCTATGCTGAGGGCTGAGGGATGCTGAGGGTGTCGAGCTTTTACATGACACCGTGCCCGGCGTTCTCCCATGCCATCTCTTGTCTTTTTTACCCTCTGCCCTGGTCAGCGCTGAAGCCAAACGACCCCGTCCTCGTGGACCTCAAAGAGCTTGCCACCAGAAGTCCAGCTCAGAGCGCTGCTCAACGCTTTCACGTTGCTTTGAAGGAGGCCGGGCACCGATTCCCAGAGAGGACAGCTTGCACCTGCCAGTCTGCAGAGACGTCGGTGTGGAGGCCTTCCCGTTGGCGCAGACACGCGTGTATAATCGGGCGAAGGACAGGCTTTTACACAAGCATGCTCTGGCCTGGTTGTGGAAGGGAGCTGTCCGTGCCGTCTTTGCACAGGACCCCCAGACCAAGCGCTATAAATTTCCTCAGCTTCTCAATGATTTCAGCTTGTCGTTGACCAAGGCGGCTTACGTGTGTGTTGTTTGTTGCAGCTCTGACATGTTGTGCACTCCAGGGCTGCGGCTTACCCGAAGAAAGTTTTGCTTGCGCCTCAGTGTTTCCACCACTCCGGTCTCACTGTGCGCGAGCCATTAGTGCGTGATTCAGGACTTCCATCCGGACATCATTGTGGATTGGGGCGGGTCATCTTACAAGGTGTTCATGGATGGCAAGCGTATTGGGACCGAGGCCTTGGACATGGTCTTGTGAGTCTGGTGGAGTGCGCGAAGTCAAGTGAAGACAAAAAAAAGCCAGGTCATGGATGCGAATGCATTTCTTTGTGATGGAGACACTCTTCTAAGGGACCGCCGCCCGGCTTCAAGGTTTCAGTGGTAAAGACCCGCGTGCTACCTCGTGGTCTTGAGTCCTGGAAAGGTCTCCCGATTGCAGTGAAAGAGATTGAAGCCTGTGTTCTAGCCCTCCTACAAAGAGAAATGCCGGAGCGCAGCGCCCACAAGAAGGCAGAGCTGGGACGGGACGGTTGTTCTTCCTGAATCTTACTAGGGTCTTTATTGCGCATTCTCGTTCAGAGGGCTTGGTTCATGTTTGCGACGTTCCATCATGTGAGAATGGGTATTGGAACAATGATTTCCGGCCACCAATATTTGCAGAAAGGTCGGCTTGAGGCGCAAAGGACGTAGTACAATCGGAGACGGGTAGGCGGGCCTTCAGATTGAGGCACGCAGGATTGAACGCTTGTGGTGTCGATTAGACCATTGCGGCGTTTCATGTCGACACAAGGTATTTTTCCTGGTCCTTGGCTACGGCCATAAAAGACTCCAATCCCAGTGCCAAATGGCCCCTTTCCCACGGACAGGGGGTGTGTTGTTCTTGCCGCTTGATGTCCCCTGGCGCCTTGTGCTTCGGAAGTGTGAGGCTATACGTGTTGCAACATCAGGTCATCAGGTCTCCACATCCCGAAATCTGAAGCTCTCAAGCCGACGCCTACATCTTAGGACCTACGTACTTTGATCCTGAAGGTGAAGCTCAGTATGATTCCTAAACTCGCAGACCCTACAAGGCTTGGTGTAGCTTGCTAAGCGACATACCGGGAACACAGTGTCTTTTGGAACATGTCGGCTGAAACTAGATGGCCCTGGAAAATGTTCTTGTGGACGAATGCTCGCAGGCGGCTTTTCTTTCCGATTTACACTACGCCAAGAGACAGGGTTGTAAACAGAGTGTGCTGTTTTTCTTCTGCAGGGTGTGTGAGTGTATCGCTCCGCCCTGTCAGGTGCTGATTGCACAAACCGGAAAGGCGCGTGAGCTTGCAATGCGAGGGTGCAAAATTTAGTTCTCGGTACGAGAGCTACTGATCGTGGTTCTAGTGTACACTATCGGATTCCCGGTGCACGTCATCTGCGGTTCAACAAGCGTTCCGCACGTGACTTTGATTTTTTCGTTATGCCACCTTCCAAAGGCAGGTGGTGGAGTCTCCCATGACCAGCAGATGATATCACGACACATGTGGAGAGTACAGTACCATTCCGCCAAGATAATGTCCAACCAGCCCACACCGCTTACTCTGCATGACTTCCGTGGGCGGCCATGGGTCTTTGACCTCTGCGAGGCCTGAAATTTTGAAGGTTTATCGCCAGAAGTCCCAGAGTCTCACGAAGTTTGTGGCAAAACAGCATCGTCACAGCAAGCTCCCTGCTGGCGTCTAGCAGGGCTGCAAGGGTATGACACGTCTAGATTGCCGCACCTATGGCTCCGGTCCAAGCGGAACACCACAGCTTGCCTAGAATCTGGAACATGCTTGTGCAACCTGCCTGAGTCCTTGATACCGCTCGAGTTTGCTGGGCTGATAACATATGTCATATGTGTAGAGAGCAGTCGGACCGAAGCTGTCAGAGTACGATCAACGATTGCTTTAATTGCAATGGCCCGCCCGGCTTGTGAGCAAATGTTCGACGCGGAAGTGATCTCGGAGGCTTGTTTGCAGATGGAAGCTTGCAGAGACATGTTGCAGTCTTGTGCCAGGTGTTGAAGGTTTGCAATAGGCGACTCGCCATTTGCCGCATGCAGAACGATTCGTCACCAAGAAACCTCCGTGCAGCCTACAATAATGTTAAGGAACTGCGGAAGCAGTTTGACGCTGCGGACAAGGACGGATCTGGCGAAGTTGATGCGGAGGAGGAACCGGCTGCGGCTCTTGCTTGAGCTTCCGATGCCTTCGGGCGTCTCACCCTACTGATGAAGTTGCAGACTTGCTGAAGTTTTCAAGCAACAACCTTGATGAGCCTTGTGCCTTGCTCTCGTGCAGATTTTTTCGCAACTCGACCGATTGAACAACTCTCTTCACATCACGATAGGGCACCCCTTGTGTCGGTGGAGCGGAAGCAGGCCTGCAGACTCTTCGCCAGAAGCTGTGACGAAGCAGCAACGGAGTCTTGTTTGCAAGCAGTGCTGGGTCCAGGAAGACCGTGTGACAAAAGAAAGGCAGCATGCAGACGGGAGACGTAGGCCAGAGGCCCCTTCCATGGCGGATAGGGAACTGGGTCCTTGATGCTGCGACCTTTGATGCTGAGTATGCTCGCTAGCAGCATGTGCTTGTTCAGGATGAAGAGATACATAAGACAGCCGACGCACTGCGCCGACAGTTGGATACAGATCGTTCAGGCAGATGCAGTTAGCCTCGAGCAACGCAACTCGGAGGTGGCTTGTCTGACTTTGCAGGCACGATCTCCTTTGACGAGTATTGCTTCCGCTTCGGCCGTCGATACCAGATGGAGCTGAATCGTCGGAAACGCACGGGAGCCTTATCTACAGCTATCGCTCTTGCCGTCGTCCTGGCACTTGCCGCATCCATGCTCTAGTATGTAAGGCGGCGGCGTATCCGCCTCCAATGGCGTGCCGAAGCAGGACACGGCCTCAAGAAAACTGGACGAGGACCGGCAACAGCCTTCGCATGGACCGGTCCCGTAAGAGCCCAGTTGGGAGGAAAGAGAAAAGCTGGAAAAGGAGCGTGAAGCCATCAGGCAAAGGGCTCTTCTGCGCCGGCCTTCGGCCTTGAAGAGTCGCCTTTTGTTGCGCCTTACGTTCCAGGCAGGAGCGCGAGCGACTGCAACTGGAGAAGGAACGTGAAGCCTTGAGGAAGGAGCGTGAAGCATTAGAGCGAGAACGCCAGGCACCTTCGCAGTCGCAGTCATAGGGCCCTTGTAGGCAAAGCCCGACCTCCAGGCATCAAGCTCCGGCAACTCCAGCTCTGCTCAGGTGGCTTTTGCCAGAGAGTCTGCAAGGCACTGTATGACATGTGAGAGTCGCAACTCAGGCGCTGGCCCCCGGCATCCGCGTGCGAATCCAGGGTCTTCGTGGAGCTCCGGAACTGAACGGCTTGGAGGCCGGAAGCGGGGACTGTCCACTCTGTCATGTCAGGACAAATATGTTTGCTTATGCAATATTCTGCATACTTTTCACTGGCACAGTGTCTCAAGCTGCACCCGGCAGCGCTTGCAAACCTTGTGAGCCAACGCATGCCGTGTTGTCCTCCTTGGCAGCGCAATTCTTCTTTGAGATAGACTTGATAGCATTGCGTATCAGACACCGTGCAGCAGACTTTTAGTTCTTTTGAAAGGCCATTCATTGACAGACAGCCCCTCTTGTTGTTGTATGCAAGATCGGTGTGTTTTTGGAATTTTTTGGACATTTCCGGTTCCTCTGTGTCTGACACGGTCCATTCAGGGCAGCTTGCTGCCGGAATCTGCTCGGCCGCTGACGTCGTGTGTCGCGTTGAATTTGCAACAAGGTTTCGTGGAAAGCTGGCCTGGTGGAGGGTTTTTGCGGAAGCTGTCAAAGGATTCCAAAATTGTCGGGGATCCAACTGCATGCAAGAGGCGGCGGGCCGGTGCTTAAGCAAAGATGTGAACTTGGGGTACGATGCCTGAAGGGTTCCTAGATGAGCACCTCAGTGTGCGTGCTTGAGAACTGGGGTAGCTTGATACTTGATAGTAATGAGCGCTGAGCCGACGGAATTACACTGGATTGCGATCCAACCAGTGCCTTGGAGGCCACTGTTGTTCGATTCGATGAGGCCGGTGCTTTCATAGACAATGACGGTGTCGCACGCTCGTGGCAACTTCCCTCGAAATCACAGAAAGCTGCGCTGCAGGCCTCTGGACGATATGTTGTCGATATCGCCGAGGGCCGAGGGCAGAAGCTTAACCGCTCTATGATCTATGTCACTATGTCCTATGTTTCCATCTAGGTTCGATGGTTTTGTAGCATCATCCATGCAAACATGTGACGTTGTGCACCAGGTAGTCTTTTGTGGGCAGCTAGCGGTGCGAAGCATTCTAGTCTTGAGAGCTCTGAAGCTGCAGCGCGTGCTGAGGAAAAGCCTGAAGGATTCCAATTTGGTTCGACTTGGAGCAGAGCAAGCGGGGCCCGGGCAAGGGCTGTCGGTAGCTCAGATTTCTATTGGGCTCTCGGTGGTTCTGCATGGTCTTGTTCTTGGCCAGGGGCCAAAAGGTAACCAACCTGGCGAACAGTGCCTTCCGTGACTTGACAGCGCCTGTGCGCTCGTAGCCTTGTCTTTTCGTGCCAGAGCAATTTTGTAAGGTGGCCTACAACGTGGCTGTGCTCATGTGCAAGACTCTAGTCCGCGGATAGGGCTCTCATACTGTCGCTTCGTTTTCGACAAGGCATCTCAAGCTCAGGTGTGGCTCGCAAATTCTGGATACACATGGTGGCAAGTCCTACTGGGTGTGGCCGTAGCTCCTAGCCTTGAGCTTTGGCATCATTACCCAACAAGTAGTGCGGGAAGCCCACACCCGTCAGGTTGTGCTGATCGTCAGCGCGGTGATGCAGGCCGGCTCCAGGCACAGTGGAAGGAGACCTGGTTCACGACTCACCTTGAGCCAATCAGTCGGACATGTGCATATGCGACAGGAGGACGCCATCTTCCTTCCAAAGCCGAACCGATCGCGCAGACTTCTCGGAAGAAAGGACATACAGGAACGAACGCCGACACTCGGTCGAAGCACCGTCAAGCAAAGTTCAATCTAGTTAGTCGGTTCGCGGTTTAAGAAGGGTTTCAGCTGTTGGTGACAGAGGTGAAGAGCCCGCCCACCACCGCAGAACAGCCAGATACGAAGAAGATGATCTCGGATCGGGCCTTATGCCGGTGTGTCGTCATATCTGCAAAGCTCGAGCAGCGTTTTCGGAAATATATGATCCCGGTTCGGCCGGCCCCCCCCCCCCCTCACCCCCCCAATGGTTCCTCCTCCCCCT